>VSMD01065258.1:0-68105 GCA_008750895.1 Mirza zaza
GGCGGATCGTTTGAGCTCAGGAGTTCAAGACCAGCCTGAGCAAGAGCGAGACCCCATCTCTACTATAAATAGAAAGAAATTAATTGGCCAACTAATATATATAGAAAAAATTAGCCGGGCATGGTGGCGCATGCCTGTAGTCCCAGCTACTCGGGAGGCTGAGGCAGCAGGATTGCTTGAGCCCAGGAGTGTGAGGTTGCTGTGAGCTAGGCTGACGCCACGGCACTCACTCTAGCCTGGGCAATAAAGGGAGACTCTGTCTCAAAAAAAAAAAAAAAAAAAGAATGAACTATCTTATGTAATGGAACATTTGTATAAAAATTAGTGATATCTGTCCTAATGGACAGATGGAGCTGTTTACAAATTTTGAGGAGAGTCTCACAGAAAACAACCCAAGTGAAGGAAACAAAAATTCTAGGAAAATCAAAGTTGTAAAAAAAAAAGGAATATCACCTTAATATGATACTTACCTCAATAGGGAACTATGTATGTAGTCAAAAGATTGTGAATATTGATCGTTGATTTTAAAGCATGATGACCTAACTATTGGGAGTAGATATAAGAGAGCTGAATAGCCAAATACCTGACACAAAGCTAGTAGAACCTGCTTCATGTTGCTGAATCAACAAATAGAAGAAAAACCTATCGTTGAGAAACATGAAGGTATTACTAAAATAAAGTAACAAAGGAGTTAAATTGTTTGGAAGGTGGTGATGGGTGGAGAAGTAATATAAACTGACTGGTATTTTTAAATCATGTTGTATTACTTTGATAAGCAAGTGTGGCTCCTAGTTATGGTTGCATTTTTTTATCTTCAAAAGGAAAACTGTACCCTGCACTCACTGGCAACAGAGGTATTTCTAGGAGATGCAGGAACCAGAACTCCTCCTTCCCATGTTACTTGTCCAGCAATGTTTGGAGCTTGTTTGCAATGAGTTCTTATATATTTGTTCTACAACAATAAAATAACCTTTAAAAATATTTTAAAGAGCAGAAAAAAATGAGCCATGACCACACGAGCAGCTCTGGGTGTGGCTCAGGGGTGGCCTATTGCATTCTACACTCCACCGCAACGAGCAAGTTTGTCCATCCCCAGCACCAGCATTTTTTTTGCAAAATGAGCCTTCACTGCTGAGAGTAGCTGTTTGAGAGGTAACTTTCATTAACGTTTGACAGACACGAACAAGCTTCATTTCTGGCCAGGTGATACACTAGGTATGCTGGAAGTACTAAGATGCATCAGAAGTGGCCCCTCAGCATTAAATGGGGCATGTGTCATGAGGAAACTCCCCTTTCCTCTAGTACCCAAACACAAATTTAACTCAGGATGGAGGCACACCTAGCTAAAAGACACCATTTTGCAGCCTTCCTTGAAGCTAGAAAAGGGAAGATTGCTTTAAGAGAGCTGATTTAGCCCAGAGAAAAAAATTTCCCCCCTCTTTTGCTTCTCCTCTGCCAGTCTGGGACATGGATGTGATGGCTGGTGCTCCAGAAGTCATTTTGGACATGAGAAAAGCTTGTGTCCAGAAGCCGTAGACACAAGAAGACAGAGGAAAATGATAGGAGGTTCCCTGATCACACCGTGAACCTACTTTTTGACTGGTAACTGGAACTTCTTCTGCTTGTGAGAAAAATTCACTTCTATCCTGCTAATGCTATTGTTACTTACACACAGCCATGTCTCAGCTGAAGTGCATTCAGTTGCTGGCTCTCTCATTTCCTATCTGTCCTCTGAGGGGAGAGACTCATAGAGATCAGAAACAAAAAAATGGTTTCCAGTTTTTCTTTGAAAAAAAAAAGTTTGTCTGAGGAAGAGATTTGAATTGGGATGGGCATAAAATTATATTGCACCCCAAATTCCCATCCTACAAAACAGGGGTAGCAATAATGGTAGATTATTCTGGAAAGTGTTTACCCCATGGGTTCTTCCTCCTGTATCGCTTACCTGTGGCAGGGCCTCCATTTCCATACCTATCCACGCTGTCTCTCCTGGACCCTTGCCTGCAAGTCTCCTTCTGCCCTCCTCCCAGCAGCAGGCGAAGCCCTGTGTTAAGATAAGAGGTGCGTGTGCAGGACACACCAACTCAGAGAGCAGCATAGCCAGAGAAGGTCAGAAACGTGAATCTCGTCCGATGCCAGGCTTGATGTTCTCCATGACCCAATGTAAACCATCCCCAACCAAGTTCAGGTGCACTGCTCAGAGAGCCTGCAGGCAACAAGACGCCACTCCTGCCGTGCCCCGAATCTGCGCAGCTCAGCAGCAGGTAGCCTGTGGAAGGGCTACAGAGGTCACATGAAGATACGGTCCTGCCCTTCCTGAAGGAAAGTGTGACCTCTGCGGAAATGGCTGCTCAGCACAGTGTGAGTCCACCCTAATGTGATGTCCGCGGGCCTCGGAAGCCCTTGGTGGAAGCCAAGTACCCCCACACCGCCTCTGTCTGGTGCCCATTCCTCCGGCCGGGCGAGGGGCCCAATGTCTCTCCACCTGCCTCTACACCCCATCCCAGGTGGGCTCAGAACACAGCCGGCCCCTGGGCATACCTTGGCTCTGGGCCAAGCCCAGGGGAGTGCCGCTCCCCGGAGAGTGAGGCCCGGGTGGTGCAACCCCACAGGGGTCTGAGGTGGAGGGGGGCTGTCGGGGGGGGGCAAATAGGTGGAGAAAGGGCACCAGGCCGAGGACTGGGGCCTCCTGCGCAGCCACTGAGTGTCCTGAGATGCCGGCCGGGCCTGGACGTGGCACTGAGCGCTGTCCCCTCCTGTCACACTTGTCTCTATGGAGATCGCACCTGGTGTCTAGAACTGGCTGGAGTGCTGGAGTCAACCTGCCTATCCATGCTGTCTGGAACCTTGTCTGCAAATCCTGCGAACAGGATGCCTGGCACACAGCTGACGGCCCGGAAGGAGAGATGGAGAGGAGGGAGGGAGGAAGAAGGAGGGGAGGAAGGAGAAGAAAAAGGGGAAGGGAGGTGAGGTCTGAATGCCCTTGAGGTTGCCACTGGGTAGAAATCCACAAGGTCACGTGCAACTTCTCGTCCAGCGGGAGAACAGCCAAGTGAGCACGGGTTCAGCCCTGAATCACTAACCGACTGTGATCTGTTACTGCTGAGCGGGCCCTCGAGGCAAGGCCCGGGCACACCAGCGAAAGTTCACACTGCACACCTTTTTTGCTTTTTTGCCAATTTTTAAATAACTTTTCTTAACACTTTGAGAAACTAACTTTTTATTCCTCACCTGGGACCACGTTTGTGGCAGGCTCCTCTTCCTCGCTGCTCTGAATGTTGGCTTGACAGCTTTACCGGCCCAGCCAGACCGACCAGCGCGAGCAGAGGTGCCTTTCTGTCACTGCTCATTGGATTCGTGTTGTCACATGGATCGCTCCTGCCTTGGTTGAAATAGGATGGCCCCTGCAGCTTTTCCAGGCACACACTTAGATAATAAAAAGTTCAGTACATTCCAATATCAAACTTCGAGCTCTCATTTAATTAAAATGTCTTGCTCCTCCCAGCTGATTCCTGCCTCCGGCTCGGAACCCTGCAGTGGGGGAGGGGCAGTGGAGGGGCCTGTCGTCTCCTCTCACTCGGCTGGCCCCGGACTTACTCACATCTGTTTGGGGTCCTTCTGGGGACAAGCACAGAGGGCAACAAGGGAAGTAGGAGCAGAAACCTTGTTCCCTGCCTGGCAT
Organism: Mirza zaza; assembly: GCA_008750895.1. Taxonomy (NCBI): domain Eukaryota; kingdom Metazoa; phylum Chordata; class Mammalia; order Primates; family Cheirogaleidae; genus Mirza; species Mirza zaza. Next base: position 3,683 of record VSMD01065258.1, read on the forward strand.
GGTGGTAAACTGTTGATGGTCCCCCTACACGCGGCAGAGTACCAGAGTGACGTCTCTGTGCCTGAGTACCAGAGAGAATGACTTGTCCTCCTCGTCCCTCCCCTTCTCTCGTCTAGTCCTGCAAAGCCCACCACAACAGTGGCCAGCCACGGTGGCTACTCAAATGGAATAATATGAAATAGAATCTAGAGCTCAGCTCCCCTGTCGCACTGCCACATCTCAGGTGCTCGCGCAGGGCTAGCTGCTGCCATCCGGTGCCATCTTATTTGTTGTGATGTCACATCTGACTGCACGCCGAAGCCCGTGATGGCACATGCCAGAGTGCGGTGCTATACACAAAAGGGCACTGCCACAACAGGGTAACAGAGCATTGTTTTGTCTTCTCCTTCCAGAACCACACAAGTTTCCTTATTGATTTTTACTCAGAGAGGAAGGGATGGGGGGAGGAGACCCTGCAGAGCACAGGGAAACACAAGGAAAGGCAGCAGCCCAGCGGTGGGGCATGCAGCCGGCACAGAACCTTCACTCTCACAGAAAGTTCTCTGGACAGCTTATTTCACTGAGAATATCTTCAAGGTCCACCCATGTTGTAGCATGTGCCAGCATTTCTCTCCTTCTTAAGGTTAAATAATATTCCATTGTACATGCACACATTGTGTTTATCTATTCATCTGTCAATGGACACCTGGGTTGCTTCCACCTTTGGGATATTATGCATAATGCTGCTATGAATATGTGTGTGGAAATATCTGTCCACCTCCCTGCTTTCAATTCCTGTGGGTGTATACTCAGAAGTGACATTGTTGGATCACAGGGTAATTACATATTTACATTTTTTTGAGGATCTCCCATACTGTTTATCACAGAGAGTGCATCATTTTACATTCCCTCCAGCGGTACAGAAGGACCCCAATTTCTCCACTTCCTCTCCAACATTTGTTATTTTCTGTTTATTTTTTGAAAGTAGCTGTCTTATTCTGTTCAGGCTGCTATAACAAAATACCATAAATTAACATGGTGTTTCCAGGATTTTTGATTGGAGAAAAGACCTTACAACAAAACTAACAATTGTCTACCATAAGCCAACAGAGGCAAAGACAAGCTGTCTGAGCCTGTTTGATACAACTGGAATCAGATGTCCAATGAGTCAGATGGGATATGTTTGTTTCCAAGAATCAGAATACTCTGTGGAGAGAGCAAAAGGAAGATGCTATCACACACCAAGAAGTCCAGACATAAGGGTTCCAGAGCTGGCAGACTCAGTAGGTTGACAAGTTCAAATCTCTAGATTCAAGTCTCAGCTTTTCTTGGTTTCCCTCTAGGAGCTTCAGTTCCTGGCACCTGGCGCTGCCCTGTTGGTGAATTTCAGATCAGACACATCAGCTTACCAAAATGGTAGGTATCTAAATAATGGAACTAGGATTTCAGACATACGCCACACCTAGCCTGAAAATATTTAGAGGAACACCCTGATCTGCTCCCTGGCCATCCTGAGCATGGCCTGACTCTCTGTGAATCCAGCCTGTATCAGTAATGTCACCTACTCTCTCTGCAAAGAGTCAGGTGCCCTTGGGCCTATTCATAGATACAAGCTGTTGATTGACTATGAACGCTCAACTGCACTGTAGGAACTTGTGAGGGCCTTGGGAGAAAAGACAACAAGGATTCTTCCAACAAACAATTGTCGAGTATCTACTCTGGATAATTCTGTGCTTGATACTAGACACACAAAGATGCGAAAGGTGCAACTAGAGCCTAGCTCAGAGATTACAGTTGACAAGTTCTAGCTTCCTCACTAGCCAGCTCCCCTCCCTGGATAGTCCAATGAGTAGAAATTCAGTAGAGTCCCAGCCCAAATGGTCCAGCCCAAGTTCCTACCTGACCAAAGCCCCTGGGTGCTGCTGCCACACAGAACCGCATCCTCAGGTTTCTCTCGCTGTTGGCGTGTGTCAGCTGCGGTCGGTCCTGCAAGTCTTGCCAAGAAGTAGTTGCAAAACATGAGGCATGTTTATCTTATCCCTTGGTAGAAAAAATCAATTCAGTGCTTGTTGGAGAAACCTCATCTTGTATGAGGTCAGGAGGTGGGCATTTCAGTCCATGCTTTTTAGTGTGTGCCTTTTTATTTTCTCCATCAACACACATGCAGAGAGGTATCAGTGCCAGTGCCTTTAGCTGGCATCCTCTCACCATGTGTGGAGGAGCCTGTGGTTGGAGGGAGAGAGCTGTGGAAGTTCGTGTTAGATAAAGAAAGAAGTAAGTTGCCTCGAGAGCCTTGTCCTCCTCCCAGAGCATCCTCTCCTTTCCCGAGTGCAGATGGGACATCCGTCTGGCACAGATACCTGCATCAGATCATACTGAGTCAGGTCAGAACAAGAGGATACCCTTTCCGATCAGAGACCTAAAAATGTGTCCAAATCTCTCAGTAATATATGCAGATCTTGCAGCCATCTAGAACAAGTATAATGTGGGGGTTTTGTTATGTTTTGTCTTACTTTCTATATACTATTAAGATTTAACCCTTAGCTGACATGATACTCAAGTGACAGAATTTGGCATTGTTATGACCTTGATCAGAAACCTGAGTGGCAAAGATTGGTCCAGGCGGCTCTCCCTGGAGGAGTGGGCTAGAGGGGGAAGGTGTGCTTCCTTCATTGGACCCACGACCACATCCAATAACGCTAATGTCAACTCATGAGACACATTCAGAGGCATTTTTCTCACATCCCCAACAAAAGGACCAACGTTATAAAGTACTTAAAAGTCAACCTTCCTTACGTCTGTCTATTCTTGCAATGGGTGTTAAATTTACTGTTGTTCTCATGCAATCAGTCAGCATTAATTAACTGCTGAGTAGGTTCTCAGTGCAGTGTGTGAGAGATTAGGTGTTCAAAGCTGGTGCCCTTGAAGGGCTTCCAGAGACAGCACAGAAACATACAGGGGCTGGGTGTCAGGGAAGGTGTGTGGAAGCTGCGACTCCCCAGCCGGTCTGGGCCAGATGGGGGAGGCTCGGGTGGGAAAGTAATGAACCGACTGAGCTGAGTAGAGTACTTGGGACTTCACCACACCAGGGCCTTTCTCCCTGTCCAAGACCTCTAAATAAATAAATCCCCACACCAAGAGAGGTCTCTGATTCAAATTACAGGGATCTTCCCAATTCGTATACACACACACACACACACACACACACACACACACGATACAAATTCTTGTTTATACAACATTATTCCTCAGAGTCCCCTTGGAGACTGTATAATTCTTGATAGTTCTTGCTGCCAAAGACTTCCCAATAATCATTTTAATGTGTTGCACTATGCCCTTTGTCCTTCATCCACTTCCTCTGGCAAGGATCACACCACCCCAGCAACATCCCTCCTGCTGCTCCACCCCTGACCTGCCACACCCCAATTCCCTAGCAAGAGGGCTGCCCTCTTCATTAACACACGTCCCCTACATTTCACAGGTGTGACTCAGGGACTTTCGAGGTGGGATCCTTGGAAGTCCAGAGGAACCTGCCACCCTGAGCCCCTTTCAATCCTCCAGGCAACTGTCAAGATTCCTACTGAGTTGCAAACTTCTCAACATCTCCCAATTCCCAAAGAGCCACCTTTCCCACCTCCCCTCTCAGATTCCTTTCACCAAACCCTCGTTTCTCCTAAGAGTCTCCAGGCAAACTCTCTTTCGTTCTGGACTCAGTAGATTGGTGTAAATCTGAGATCACCAATACCTTTTTCAAAAAATCTCCCAGCTGAACCTGGACCCCTGTCTTATGTCTTAGTTTGTTTTCTGTTGCTATAACAGAATACCACAGATTGGGTAATTTATAAAGAAATGTATTTCTTACAGTTCTGGAGACTGAGAAGTCCAATCTCAAGGCACCAGCATAAGGCCTTCTTGCTGCGTCATAACATGGCAGAGGGCATCACATGGAGAGAGGGAGACAGCACAAGAGCATGCCAGCTCAGGTATCTCTTCCTCTTCTTATAAAGCCACAAGTTCCATCATGGGGGCCCCACTCCAATGACCTCAACTAATCCTAATTACCTCCCAATGGCCCCACCTCCAAATACCATCAATATATGAATTTGGGGATTAAGTTTCCAACACATGAAATTTGGGGCACACATTCAAACCACAGCCACCCCAAAGGACTTTAGTCACTATTTGGTTAGAAGGCATTTGGTTGCAAGCAACAGAAAATTCATCTATCAGTGGCTTAAAACATAAGGAAATTTTTTGTTTGTTAACAAAAAGTCCCAGAGTGGGTAGCCCCAGGCTTAGCCCACTGGCTTCATCATGACAAAGACTCCATCCTTCAACTCCCTCCACTGCTCTCCTAGAACTTTCTCTACCCTTTTAAGTGGAATTAAAAAAAAAAAAAGGATCTTCTTTATTACTTAAAAGAAATGGTGAGAATAAGAAAATACTATTTGGAATTTAGTCAATAAAATTAGGGAAGATGATTGGCAGCATTGGTATACTTCTAACCTAATGTTCTTCTGATGGAGGATCAGTTTGCTTGCTCAGGCTAACTTAGATGTAACAGATCCTCTGGTGTGAACAGAGTATCTCCATATCCATGTGAGCCAAATGCATTCATATGCTAATAAAGATTGGTAGGTTCAATCTTCCCACTTTGCCAACCTCAGGGTGTTGGGCTATTCTCCAACTTGATCACAGAATCACTGTAGGAGCTCTAAGCAAGGGGTCTTCGCATGACAGCACTCAAAGTTTGAGCACCCTCCTTCCCCAGCATGTAGGGAAAATTGTTGTCCAAGCCAAAGTCTCCCTTACCCCAACACATTGACTACTATCTCTAGTTCCATGTGAAGGACTCTTGCTAGGAGGAGCCAGTCACCCACATCCCATTAGATCACCAGGAATGGAACAACTACCTATGCCCAAGGCAGGTCAGGGGAGGTTTCAGAGAGGAGATATGATTCCATTGGTCTTGAAGGATGAGCAGGAATTTGCCGCAGGTGAGGAAGAAGGGTGTTCCTGGCCAAGGAACAAGGCACAAGGGCACCAAAGTGTGGAGCAGGGCAGAGGCCAAGAAGGCAGGAGGGGGAAGATTCTGATGGGCCTTGGCATGCTTTCTGAGTCCACTTGTGTTGCTATAACAAATACCTAAAACTGGGTGATTTATAAAGAACAGAAATTTATTTCTTACAGTTCTGGAGGCTGGAAAATCCAAGCTCAAGGTGCAGGCTTCAGCGAGGGCCTTCTTGCTGCATCCTCACATGACAGAAGGATGAAGGCAAGAGGGACTAACGCTATGCCCTCCCATGGCAGGAGAGCAGAAGTGAGTGAATGCACTCTCACAAGCCCTTTTCCTTAGTAGATTTCATCCATTCATGGGGGTAGAGCTCTCAGGACCTAAACACTTCCCAAAAGGCACCACCTCCCAACACTGTTGCAATAAGGGTTTCTAAACACATGCATTTTGGGAAGGAAAAAAACTTTCAAACCATAGCATATGCCAAACTTGAACTTAAAATTACAAAGAATAGAAGCAATGAAATATTCTTGAGAAAGGAAGAGATAGCCAGACCCAGTTATGTTTTTTCTTAAATTTGACCAGAGTTGTATAGGTAAGAAGATTAATATAAGTTATAAGTCTCCCAGGTTCCATGTGTACGTGACCTTCTGAGGTCTGAAGAGTTTGTAGCACTCTGTCCATGCTGTGTCCTGGCAAAGACTACCCTACTTACTACATCCTGGTCATTGTTGACAGGCTGAATACAGTCTAAATTCCTTGTATCTGAGAAATCATTGGCCATCCTGGTTTAATTTAAAAACAAAACAAAGTGAAACAAAAAAACTCAACAGCAAAGCTATTAAACAACTTGACCAGCCAAGCTCAGATAGAGTCATGCACAAAATCAGTAGTTCTAATCCTCTATAAATAACATATGCCTTCTGAATATTGGCTTAAAGGAGAGTTGGTGAGAGGTTTGGGGGATACTATTCGGGTAATAATATAAGAATAGGTAGGGGAATTGCCTATCCCTGTAAGAATAGTTATAGAAACACAAATATTTACTGATATATGCAACAAGTAATTTCATTTACCTTTATAGTCTCATGAAATTGTCTCATTTTTTAGATTTCAGGACTCTGTGTAGCTGCTCTTTAAAAAGTCTTATTATTTTTAAGTGGAAAAGAATAAGCAGCTTTCTTGCCACTGGAACTGTCTGGGTTGGAGGTGGCACACGGCTTCAGCGCTCGCTTGAGAGCACCAGTGAATGGCGCAGAAACAATCTCAGAACCTCGCTGGGGTCGGAGGGCGAGGTGGGGTGCACTGGAGGTCCTACCATAGGGGAGGGAGCTAAATGTCCTCATGGTCACCATTCTTGTCATCCCTGGCTGAAGCTGTACTCTGGATGGAGACTTAATCATGACCCGATGAGTCAATGCAACTCCTCAAGTTCCAGATTTGACCTTGTCTTTGAAAAAGAAAAACTCCCAGCTCTCCAAATTTGCTGACCTCATTCCAATGGACATTTCTTGAAAACCTGGACACTCATTTTGAATCAGCAGAAAAAAATAGGTCTGTGAAATAGTGAAACAATAAGCATGATCATCATTTTATGTCTACTGTATGCTAGGCATCAGGCCGAGCTCCTTACATAAGTTATCCCATTCGAGTTTTGCAACAATCCTGCGGCTGGAGTGGCATTGTCCCCAACTTACAGGTGAGAAAATGTATCACAGGAGCAGTTAAGTTGCTAAGTCACACAGCTAGAGAGTGACAGAGCCAGGTTGTAGGCAAGGCTACCCATCTGCAAAGCCAGGCCCTTCCGTGCGTCAATACACTTCTTGAACAGGGCAGGAACAGCTGTTTGACTGGAGAAAACACATTTGAAAGAAATAAGGTTGGATGTCCTAACCTCAGGTTAGGTTAGATGTCCTAAAGTACATCTCACGATGACATGGAATCTTCTAGAATGTAAGGCAGGGCCTGTGTCTGCCTTGCTTCCAAGGTATCCCAGTCCCCAGGAGAGTGCCTGACATGGAATAAGTACGTTCTGCCAGGAACGTGTACTCAACCATCTTCCTGGCACAATTTACTTCCTTTAGCTGAGACTAAATTGTGGATGGAAAAAATCCAAACCCTGAAATATTTGAAAGAAGTTTATTCTGAGCCAAATTTGAGGACCATGACCCAGAGCCACTCTCAAGAAGCCTTGAGCAGTGGGCTCGCTGTGGCTGGGTTACAGTTCAGTTTTATACATTTTCAGAGAGACAGGGGTTACAGGCAAAGTCACAAATCAATACATGAAAGGCATACATTGGTTTGGCCCAAAAAGGTGGGACAGCTGGAAGCGGGGGTTGGGGGTTGGGGGGGCTTACAGGTTATAGGTGAGTTTAAAGATTCTTTGGCTGGCAATTGGCTGAGAGAGTTAGACTTTATCTAGAAGACCAGAAAGGATATGCTTATTTTAAAATAAGGGTGTGAGCACTCTGGGAGGTTTAAATTTAAAACAGGAGGACGTTTTAAATTTACGATAGGCACCTGCTAGGATGCTTTAAGATGCTTTAACTTTATGAATAGGCATCTGCTAGGATGCTGGAGTTAAGATATTTTAAATTTATGATAGGCATCTCCTAGGATGCTTGAGTTAAGACAGGGGCTTCTTATCTTTTAGGTGATGTTAATGCCATACCAGAATCAGGTTGGGAAGTAAACCACCGCTTCATTTGGTTAACAAAAGCTGCTTAGTGGGTATTTACCATTTGCCAGCCTGACCCAGCTGGCCTCCTTAGGAAGGAGTTTTTAGCAAAAAAAAAAGATCAGAGTTCAGTCCTCAATATTAAAGGATAATGTGGCATTTGGCCACTTTTATCCTTTGTCAGCTTTTGATGCAATTACCAGAAACTGTGTAGCCCAAGTTCCACAGAGAATTTTCTGGCTTAAAAGCAAAACAACAGCAAAACAACGGTGTAGCTTAATCCCGCCAGAACCGTCAGAACAGACCCTACTCACCTCTCTTTGAAAATATATGTCACAGAACCAACTTAGAACAGAAACTAACTGCCTCCAATGGAGGTTTTACACACTAAGCAATGAGGGAGTCAGAGCCCCTAGTGTCTTTCCCTGGCAAGTTACATCACAAATCAGGAGTGGTCAGAAGACACAGGGCAGCTCAACCTGTTTTGATTGTTATCTGGTTTAACAGCTGCAATCAACAAAACTTATGAAAGTCAGCAAACATTCCCATTGCAGATATCGGCGTCTCCACCCCAGGGCACTGGGGCAAGGGGTGAGGTGGGGGAGGGGTGGAGTGGGGAGGACCCGTTGGCACGGCAGGGAGGGTACCTGTTAGGGGCGCACGCAGGGAGGGTACCTGTTAGGGGCGCACGGCTGGACACAAGGAGGGGAAGAGATCGGCCATGCAGACGCAGTGTCTCCTGCTAGAATCAGTATCATCTCCTCACACAAGAAACTCTTGAGCACAATTTCATCGTTTTAAGCCCAAATCCCAACCCCAGGCCCTTGTTCCTTTATTTTCCCCAATCAGATCAAAACCTGGCTTGGAATGGGACTTGGCGGGGGTGGCGGGATGTAGTTGGGAGAGCAGGGCTTAGAAAGGACCGGACGCTCCCTCCCAGGCCAGGCCCTGCAGCGCCCGCCCGGCACAGAGCGTGCTACTCGCTCTCGAGGAGCCCCAGGGAGGGAGTGAAGTCCCAGCTCCCCATGTGCTCACTCTGAGGTTGGTTTCTTCCTCTATAAAAATGGAGTTGTTTCGAGAACTAACAGAGAATGGAGGGAGAAATAGGAGGGAGGCAGGAAGCTGCTGGCCTGGATGGGCTTGTTGGGCGCGTGCCTCCTGGTGACCACCGCCTGCCTGGATGGATGGCCGGGGGAGAGGAGGGCCTCAGGCAGCTGTGGGCCTGGCCATCCCAGAGAGCTGATGAACCAGGAAAAAGGCTCATTCGGCTCAGCATAAAATGTCAGTAAGTCACTGCTGCTGATGAAGTTGCTTATCAGCTCTGGCGCATAAACACTTACTACTGAATGTGGACACTTAGTACCACCGCACTAAGCTCCGCAATCGTCCCGTCTGCTGTTGCTCTTACACAAGCATCGTCTGCTCATAACTCAAAACATCCAAAAGCTGCATGTAACCTCCAATAAACGAATAGATCTCGACTAGCGCGTCTCAACTTTTTAGACATTTTATTCCTGATTACCCACACCATGAAATTTTAATATTAATACCACAGATAAACTGCATATCTGTACTGGGTGTCTGTGTGTGTGTGTGTGTGTGTATATATATATATATAATTCATACATTAAAATATTAAATTTTTTGCCCCCTAAAAACCAGTATTCTCCCTCTTACAGGGTGGGGGTGATACTACTCCCCATTGAAAATGCATGATCTATACAACTACCACCATTAACAAAGAGACAACCAGACAGTATGTGACCCTTCTGGAAATCTGACCAAACAACAATAGCAACACCAAACAATTAGTTAGACCTGATCCAGATTCTATATCTAGGCTGAGCACAGTAGGTCACGCCTGGTGAGATGGAAGGATCGCTTGAGGCTAGGAGTTGAGACCAGTCTAAGCAACATGGATAGACCCCATCTCTACAAAAAAATGGAAATATTAGCCAGATGTAGTGGCATGTGCCTGTAGTTCCAGCTACTGGGGAGGCTGAGGCTGGTGAATCACTTGAATCCAGGAGTTGGAGGTTGCAATGAGCTATGATGATGCCACTGCACTCTAGCCTGGGTGACAGAGCAAAATCCTATCTCAAAAAGCAAGCAAACAAACAAAAACCCCACAAAGATTCTAGATCTGGTTCCTAGTTCATAGGAAAAATGGGGCACTGAGGAACGTGTTCAAGGACACCACAGAAATGAAATCAGCCAGACTGTGGAAAACCCTCTCAGGCAAACAACCTCATTTCCAACAATTAAATTGTAAGGAGGAACTGGAGAGCTAGGGAAGGACCTCCCGATGGAGAGACTTCAGAAAGCGTCGCCAATGTCTGCCTGGTGCATCTGTGGTGCATGCCACTTATTGGCATCTGGTTCAGCCAAACTTTGAAAATATGCATGAAACACACAAAATAATTTGAAGACAGACTAAATGCTCGATGCTATTATAAAATTATTATTAGTTTTTAGTTCAGTGCAATGATATTATCTTTTAGACATAAGTATTGAAATATTAATGAATAAAATTATTAAATCTAGGATTTCTTTCAAAATAACCCAGACTGAGGGTGGGCAGAGAGAAACAAGATTGGCCACTAGCTGATCATTGTTGAAGCCAAGTGATGGACACAGGGATGCTCATTGCACTATTCTCTTAACTTGTTCATGTTTGAAACTTTCCATAATTAGCAGAAAGATAATTAGATTGCCACCCAGTGGTCTTACCTAGGGAGCCAACCCAACTCACAGACTCTACCTGCAGGATCCTCACTGGAGGATTCACCCTCCGTGAGCTATTTCCTCTTCCTTGCTGTCCCTGCTGCGTCCTTTAAAGTGTGTGAGGAGTCGCTGACGTGACACAGCCCTGCAGAGGTTAAGCAGCATTACCATGTAGAGTTTATTCTGCTGGCCACATCTGGACAAAGGCCAAGGTGTTCATTTCTTTCCTTTCCCAGAGAAGCTCAAACTGACTTTTCCTGCCCCTTGTCATAGTGGGATGAGCTGGGACTTTGGTGTCAGAAAAGCTTGCATCAACCCCAGCTTTGCAAGTAAGGGTCTTGGGACCTTGTTTTGTAATTGCTCGGGCCTGGCTTCCCTGTCTGTGAGTTGTGGAAGGTGGATGAGGCAGGGCTCTTCACAGGTACCAGCAGCTCTCTGGCTGGCTGGATTAAGCACAGTGGGACCTTAGGAAAGGATGTTAGGTAGCTCTTAGGAAAGACCAAGGCTTGGAGGCTCTGCAGAGAACACCTGTTGTGAAACCTCAGGCTAACCACTTTCTTTTAGCTTCTGTATATTGCTTGCTTGCTTTTAGAAAGTTGGCTTGAGCAGGCTAATCACAGTGAATTATGGGATGAAACAAAATGCAGAAAGAAAACCCGGATTTGAGGGCCAATCAGATGGCACCCAGAACGGGGTAAAGCCAATCACAGTTAGGATGAAATAAAATGCTACAGTAAAGCGGACACAAGGGACCAACCAATCAATGTAAAGGGCAAGCACGTGGACAAGTTATGCACCCAGGGTATAAAGGGCTCCATCCCACAGTGTGTTGGGTCCTTGTCTGAATAGAGGCCACTGTGTTGGTGCTCTGGGACTTGGACCCTAGCTCGAGCTAGCTAATACAACTCCTCTTTTCAGCCTCGGCGAGTCTGTCTCTCTGTTCTGTGGTCCTGTGAAATTCCGGCCTAACACTGCACCCAAATTACACGGTCAGGCCACCCAGCAAGGCCATGCTGCCACACTGCCAGAGCCGGCGTCCTCCAACCACCTCTCCAGGGCTGATTCTGTGTGCCGCTCCTGCTCCGTGGCGTGGACATGCGGTGGCTGAGCCGGCCCACGTCAGCGCGTAGGTGCCTGGGAGGGACCCGAGAAAGTGGCTCGACCTTCCCACTCGGAGATAGGTGGACTTCTAAGGTGGGGGGGCTCAAACACAGAGAGGACGCTCAGAAATGCAGGTGACTCAAAACAGCAGTAAATACCAGCCCAGGACACAGACCCAGCACCTCCATGCCCCTCAGAGAACCAAGTGTGTTGGGTCCCAACTCGGCTTCCAAGCCCTGCGGTGTCTGCAGCTCCCCTCTTTCTGCACAGCCAGATCCCACCTCCCTGGGCTGTCCCAGCTGCCACACACCTGCATCCTCCACTGTTCTCTCTGCTTTTGTCACCAGACTCTCTGACTACAGAACCCAGCCCCTCCACAGTTTTGAAACAAAGAAAAAGAGACGTCTACTCCTGTTAAGCTTTTCAGGATTTATGTAGAGTTTGCTGAAGATTTGGGGTGGGGAGGAGGGGCCTTCTGTGCTCTCCTGCACACGTGCTCACTCTCTCTGTCCCCTCCCGTGCCTCTCCTGTCCCTTCCTCTCCAACTTCACACAGAGAAGTCCCACCCCTCTCCCGCCTCCCTCCTGGGGAGTTCAGGGTTCTACCTTCCATCCCAAGCACTCTTCAGGGCATAATTTCTAAATAAATGCAATTCTCTTCCTAGGTGGAAATTTAGTGCATACAATTCTCTTCATCTCATTATGGAGGACAACTGTGAGGATTAAATTAGATGATAATAAAGTGCTTGGCACATTGCAGGGTCTCAGCAAATTATTGAGAGGAAGCTTCCTATGTCCACCCAGTATGTGGGCAAAGCACAGCACAGTCTCGAGAATGGCTTTAGGGGTGTCTTGATTGGAAAGAGCTGCTGAGGGGTCCAGGTTCCTGACCCCAAGGCTTGGGTTTCCACAGCCTCGTGAGATTTATGTAATGAATATTTAGCGACTCAGGACCGCTCCTTCCAACTGAGCAAGAAAGAGGCTCTTTGTTTAGGGTGCAAGTAAACAGAGCTCCTTGTCTTTAAATCAATCGAGATGGAACCCTTCTCATGTCAACTCCGTGCGCCTTGCCCTGGGAGAGAGCGGGACGTCAGCCTTGCTAGTGAGCGCCACCTGGCACTTGCAGGCATCACCTCCGGCTCCGTGTGACTGCACAGGACTGAACAGCACTGGCCACGCTCGACTCCAGGCTGGTTCTGCTGGACCTTCCGGTTCCCACTTCATCCTTTTCTTAGAGATGACTCAACTCCCCACTGATAAACCTCTAGCCCAGTTTCAACCCTCTCACAAACAATTTCTCTGTGGAATCCTCTCTTCTGAGCCACTGCCCAGGCGCAGTGAGGCAGATCACAGGATGCCTCCCAATCTTCATGAAGAATTCGCCACCAGCCTGCCCTCCTTCTCTGGCCCCCTCCCACCCCACCCCTTGTCCTAACATGTGCTTTGATTCCTGCAGAGAAGCTGCCAGCATTGTCCCTTGGCAGCCATAGCAGAGCCACCCCTCAGCAGGGCTGCCAGGCTGCCAAGGAGGGCTAAGGATGTTGGAAGTGACACTAGATCACTGCCATTTGCAATCTATTTCTCTGACAAGATTCAAAGTGATTATTAAAAGAATACTCTTTCATTGCTTTTGTCATGATCACGAACTCTTAAAAATTAGGAACACTCAGTATCTAAAACTACCATATTCCTGTATTTCCCTCCTCATGACCCTGCTTACAACTCAGCACATTCACAGTTTAAATTGGGGTGAAAAAACAAGAAAGGAGCTGTCTGCTACTTCCTGAGAGCAATTCTTGGCCAGCCACAGCCTGGCAGTTCTGCCTGCTCCACTGCAGACCGGCGTCGACCCTGAGGCTCAAGGAGACCGCTGCAGAGCCGATTATCACCCTGCACCAGCCACCGCACATAGCATTAGCTGACCCTAAGCTGGGACCAGAATTCAAAGAAGCCTTTTTTCTGTGGGTTAGCTCCTGCTTGTGCCAACTGCAGGCACCGCGCTCTCCAGGGGATGACTGCCAAGGGCTCCGGCTGTGCTCAGCCTCATCCAGCCCCAGCCTACTCGAAGAAGAGGATGCCTTCAGTCCTGTGGGGTCCCCAGTGTCCCTAGAAAATACATCAGCCTCTGGTTGGAGATGAGAAGATTCCAAGATGTCGAAAGAGCTCTGGATTCACAAGCCACATTCCATTTGCCATCCAACAATTTTGGAAGGCTAAACTCTTTGCGTAAATTTATACAATGCCAGGGAGTTGAATACAAGTTCAGATTACCAAACTAGCGCCCTAGTATTTAAGCCTAGGGAACTCAAGAGGAACCTCAGGGATATCTGGGAGTATGCTTGGAATTGCAGTATTGGTAGTAATACCCACAGTAGTACTAGTGGTGGACATAGCCACATCTGATGTTTGTATAGAGATTGGGGTGCATAGATGAGGCCAAGAATGACAGAGTAGGCTGCATCGTCTCAGAGCTGTACACGAATGTCATTTATTGTCTTTGCAGACCCATTGCCCCATCTTTACAAATATCACTCACTCAAGGGAGATGCAGAGAAGGAAGAGAAGGGAGGAAGAGCTGCATAGTGGCTTACCTCATCTATGAAGTGGGTGATAACAATCTAGCCAGACTCTTGGGAGGATAAGGTCAGGTGTGCTGCATCCACCTAACAGATAACTGCCATGCTCCAGGCAGTGTTCTGTACAGAATACACAATGCCCCTGCCCTCAGGAATGTAGGGGACTGACATATATTTTCCTAGTTTAAGAATTAAAGTTAGTGAGTAATGTACGTGTTCTGCCCAGAGTGTTTGAAAGTAATGTGCTCTGGACAGGCTCCCTGTGATAAACAAAGGTGTTGCCTAGAGGCACAACAAAGGACCTGAGCTGCGAGTAGCAAGAATGGCCCCGCCCCACAGCATTGGGGGTCTGGAGGCCACACGATATACACCCCATAAGATGGCTGGTTTATCAATGATGGGTAAGACCCCTCAAGGGAGGGGTGACCTAAGCCAGACATAGCCGCTGGGGTTCAGCCGAAGATCTTAGGGGGTCACCCTAAGAAAAGCTGGGGATGAGAAATGCCCCCTGTGACTTGCCTTGCCCATCCTTGCTAATCTCAGTCCGTGATCTATGCCTGGCGCCTAGACCAACCACCTGGTGATTCTGAGTCAGGGGACATCTGTTTCCCTAAGGCTATTCTGGAATTTTATGGCCATTGCTGCAATGCCTGGGTGGTTACGTACAAGGAACTAACTTTAATTTTTAAGAGTATAAAAATAAAACAGACCTGGTGTATTTTTACTTGAGTCAACCATTTGTACGTGTGTCTGCATTTTTCTTTGTATTCTGCGTTTGTGTTTTGTGTTCTGTGTTCATGCTCCATCCTGTAAATGGGCCACAACACAGGAAGGCTACGTTCAAATAGGAACAAAAAAGATAATTCATCAGTGTGTACATCTGTCTTAAGTAACTGAATGGTAAACTACATGAAGCAGAAATTGACAGAAATAAAGTGAGAAATAGAAAAATCCACAGTTGTGCTATGAAATTTGAGCACCCCTTCTACCAATTGATAGAACAAATAGACTTTTTAAAAAAGAGTAAGGAAAATAGATTTTAACAACATTATCAACCAAACTAACCTAATCAATATTTACAAAACACTACTCTCTACATAATATATATTCTTTTTTTTCACGTGTACACAGAATGTTCTATAAATCAGACCTTACACTACTTAATTAAATAAGTCTTAAAATTTGTCAAAAAGTTTGAAATCTTACAAGATGTGGTCTTGACTATCATAGAATTAAATTAAGAATCAATAAAAATAAAATATCCAGACTGTCTCCCCAAATATTTGGAAATTAAAAACACATTTAAATAATCCATCAGTCAAAGATGAACTCACAAATGGAAGTAGAAAATAACTTCTAACTGGATGATACGAAAACACAGCACATTAAAATTTCTGGGATGCAGCTAACACAATATGGAGAGGAAATTTTATAGCTTTAAAAGCCTATATTAGAAAAGAAGAAAGGTTCAAAATCATGATCTAAGTTTCCACATTAGGAAGTTATAACAAGAAGAGCAAGTTAAACTCAAAGTTAACAGATGAAATAGAAAACAAATAATAGACGAAATCAGCAAAGTCCAAAGTGATTCTTTGAAAAGATTTATGAAATTGATAAGGCCCTAGAAATACTAATAAAGAAAAAACCCACAAATGATCAATATCAGAAATGAAAGTGTGAATAGCACTACAGATCCTATAGACATTAAAATGATAATAATTCCCATAATGAACACTTTTATGCCAATAAAGTATATATCTTAGATAAAATGCAAAAATTTCTTGGAAAAACAGTCTCAAGAAGAAATTGCATGTATGAATACCCTATATATTTTAAGACATCAAATTCATAATCTAAAACTTCCTCTTGAGAAAATTCTAAGCTCAGATGACAAATTATATCAAATTTTAAAGAATAAATAATGCTCATGTGATACTATGTCTCTGAAAAAACAAAAAGGACAGGATTACATTCCATCATGTTTTATGAGCCTGAAAAAACACTGATACCAAACACAGACAAAGGCATTACAAGAAAACTACAGATCAATCTCCCTCATGAATGTAGATGTAAACATCCATAATAAAATACTAGCAGATTGAGTCTGACAATGAATAAGAAAAGGTAATGTACCATGACCAAGTGAGATTTGTCTGGGATACAGTGTTGCTGCAAAATTAAAAATCAAATCATGTAATTGGTCACTTTAACAGGATAAATGAGAAAAATTATATCATCATCCCAACACATTGCAAAATTTAATGGTGAAATACACTTTCTCCCTAAGATCACAAACAAGGTAATGATGTCTATTCTTAACTTCCATTCAATACTGTATTGAAGGTCCTAGCAATGAAATAAGACAAGAAAAAGAAATAAAAGCACGAAAAATAGGAATAGGAGAAGCTATCATTTTTTGGAGATGACATAATTGTGTCTAGGTCAATATATAAAAAATCAATTATATTTCTATATTCCAGCAATAAATATTGAAAAAATAATTTTAAAATATCATTTAGGATATTTTCACGTGTACACAGAATGTTCTATATATCATAAAATATCATTTTATGATAGCATCAAAAATATAATATAGGGATAAATTTAACAATATATGTGCAAGACTTTTATGTACAAAAGGACAAAATATTGCCAAGAAGAGATAGAAAGATCCAAATAACTGGAGAGATGCATATCATATTCATGGACTGCTAAGATATCCCTTCCCCTAAACTCATTTAAAGATTAACACAATCCCAGTTGGCTCTTTTTTCCTAGAAATTGGCAAGCAGAGTCTAAAATTTATTTAAAAATATAATACAAAGGATCTGGAATAGCCAGAACAATTTTGAAAAGCACGAACATAGTTGAAGGGCCTGCATTCCCTTATTTTAAGACTTACTATAAAGTTACAGTAACCAATATGGTGTGATATTGGCATAGGAACAGATATATAAATCAATAGAAAAGAACAGAATCTAGAAGTAGATTCACACATCTATGGTCAATTAATTTCTGATAAAGGTGAGGATATAATTCAATGGGGAAAGAATAGTCTTTTCAATAGCTGTTGCTGAAAAAACTGGGTATTCATTCTTTAAACACTGAATTACAGTCCCTTCTTAACCCCCCAAGAAGTTCATTTGATGTGGATTATAGGCATAAAAGTAAAAGAGAAAACTATAAAACATCTAGAATAAAAGCAATAAGGTAACATTTTTGTAACTTGGGCATGGGCAAAAACTTCTTAACACAGGACACAAAAAGCATCAATCCTACAAGAAAAAAAACTGACAAATTTGACTTATCAAAATTAAAATTTTCTGCTCTTTGCCAGATACCATTAAAAAAATGAAAACTCAAACTGTAGATTGGGAGAAAAATATCCAAAATACATACTTCTGAGACGCACCTTATGCCCAGAATGTGTAAAGAACTTATAACTCAAGAAGAAAACTCAATTTTTAAAAATGGGCAAAAGACCACAGAGACACTTTACAAAATGAGACAAATGAGCGATACAAACATGAAAATGTGCTCAAGAAAACTAGGCATCCAGGAAATTAAAATTAAAACCACAATGAGATACCACTTTACTCCAATTAGTATGAGTAAAACCAAAAATGATTGACAAAGCCAAGTGCTGATGGGCTGTGGAGTGGCTGGAACCTCCACCAGGGAAGACTCAGGGTTTAGGGAGAGTTTGAAGGTGCCCGAAGACTTCCAGAGCCACAGAGATGAGCTGGTCCTGAATGATGAGGCTCTACTGTATTCCTTTACCTGCACCACAGCACCTGTAAGAGATAAGTTAGTAGTGTCATTCCCTTTCTC
Organism: Mirza zaza; assembly: GCA_008750895.1. Classification (NCBI taxonomy): domain Eukaryota; kingdom Metazoa; phylum Chordata; class Mammalia; order Primates; family Cheirogaleidae; genus Mirza; species Mirza zaza. The sequence goes on from VSMD01065258.1 coordinate 21,584, forward strand.
TCATATCCACACACTATTGGACAGGAAGCTTAAGGAAATGCCAGATGACAACTGACAGAGCTGCACAGTGATCACTTCTAACGCTGTACTCGTGGCGTCAGTGCTATGATCCTTCCAGCTAGGTCTTCGTGGTGCATGTGAGCAGCGTGCTTGCTGGTGGAGAGCTGGTATTAGATTGCCAGGCTGACCAGCGCAGGGATTTGGGGGCTAGAGCTCCATCCTGATGTGGTGTGACCCTACTGAGAAGCAACCATGTATTAATAAATAAATACGTGTGGGAGCCTAAGATGGGCCAGGCCCTGTACTAGGAGCTAGGAACAGTAGAGGAATGATCTGTGCTTTCAGCAGGGTGTTTAGATTTTATGTAAGATAGACTGAAAATGTAAACAACCGTTAAAACGAAGTCAGAATGCGCCAAAACATGAACCAGGTCTGCAGTGTCCATAGTGATTCTTGCACTTGAGCCTGCATTAGACTCACCTAAAGCAGAACTCCTTGGGTTGGGCACAGCGGCTCATGCCTATAACCCCAGCACTTTGGGAGGCCAAGGCGGGAAGATCACTTGAGGCCAGGAATTTGATTCCAGACTGTGCAACATAGCAAAAACTCATCTACAAAAAATTTCAAAAAAGTATCTGGGTGTGGTGATGCACACCTGTAGTTGCAGCTACTCAGAGGCTGAGGCAGGAGGATCCCTTGAGTCCAGGAGTTTGAGGTTACAGTGAGCTATGATCCTAATACTGTACTCCGGCCTAGGTGACAGAGCAAGACCCCATCTCTAAAACAAACAAGCAAACAAACAAAATACAGCTCCTTAAAACACAAGTGGCTCCCCCCACCCCTGCCCCCGAGTTTCTGACACAGTAGGTCTGGGGTGAGGCCTGAAAACTCACATTTCTAAGAAGGTGAGGGTGAGGCTGAGGGTCCGAGGCCCTTGTTTGAGAACCGTGGGTATGGATGCATGCTCTCCACCCTGGTTGTATATTAAAATCAGCAGGAAGCTTAGAAAAACAACTGATCCTTGGGCCCCAGCCTAGGCTAACTTCATCAGTCTCTTGGGGTAGCGCTTGATCATTTGTAGTTTCTTTAAAGCTTCTCAGGGATTCCAGTGTGAAGATTAGGTGGAGAAACACTGGGGCAGATGCTACTTGGTCAACCAACCATCTGGGTTTGCTCAGGACTAAGGGGTTCCTGAGATACCAGTGCTAAAACTGGAACAGTCCCAGGTAAACAAGGATGAGGCGACACCCTGGATGCTACAGAGGAATGCCCTGGCCAGTCCCGGGTGCTGGTTCTCACCAGAAATCACCTGGAGAGTTTTAAAAAACAATAATGCTTGGGTGCCCCTCCCAGAGGTTTTAAATTAATTGATTTTCCTGGGTCCAGCTTGGGCATCTGGACTTTTAAAAGCTGCCCAGTCATTCTAATGTGCAGCCGGGGCTGAGGACCGCGGGACCAGGGCAAGAGAACAGGATGTGGGATTGTGTAGTTAAGGCTCCACTGGGGAGCCAGGAAAGGTCTGTTTCAGCAAAGTGTTTCATGTTTCAGGAGCCAGGGTGTATGAACACGAGTGTGGGGAGAAAGAGGAGGCAGTGAATAAAAGATTCTTCTTTGAAAAGTTTGGCAGAAAGGAATGAGCTTTATTAGGAAGAATTTGACCCTTCATTTATGGGTGATATAAAAAATTCCACCATATAGGTTTTCAGTTAGATCTAGAAATGCACCTGAGTGCAGTGGCTCATGCTGTAGTCCTAGCACTCTGGGAGGCCAAGGTGGGAGGATTGCTTGAGACCAGAAGTTCAAGACCAACCTGAGCAAGAGAGAGACCCATCTCTACAAAAAATAGAAAAAATTAGCTAGGTGTGGTGGCACACCCCTATAGTCCCAGCTACTCGGGAGGCTGAGGCGGGAGGATTGCTTGAGCCCAGGAGTTTGAGGTTGCTGTGAGCTGTGATAACACCACTGCACTCCAGCCAGGCCGATAGAATGAGACTCTATCTCAAAAAACAAACAAACAAAGAAAACCAGTCTACAAATGACACTTCCCGTTTGGGCTCTGGTAGTGACTGGTGCACACCCAGGACCCAGTATGCGGGGTCTGGGCAGCGTGGAGGGCGTGGGCCTCGCAGCTGACTCCCTGTGTCCACTCCCCTCTGCCCTCACTGGGCAGCTGCAGTGCAGTTTGGGGAACTGACTCTAGCTTCAAGGATGGGAAGACTTTGAATAACCCAGGATAGTTTTGGTTAACTCAGCTCCCTTTCCAGTTTTGGGTCCAGAAATCCAGTCCTAAGCCAGTTCACAAATGGCATTCTCATCGCATTAGATACTGGTCAGATGTAAGAAGCGACCAAATCATTCCAGGTAGAATAAAGGGAAGACTCTCGTTCTATGGCTGAAGGTAAGATGTTTCCCACTGACTGTGAGCCGACATGTAGCTGGGATTGCCACCAGCTGCCAGTCGGTACATTTGAGAGGGACAAACCAGCCTGCACTTCAGACTGACAGTAGGAGAGACATGGAGAAACACAGTTCCTGGTGACATCATGGCCCCACGGGATCAGCCAACCTTGAAGTCTGCAAGCCCACTCTCTTCCAGGTTTCCAGTTGCGTGAGCTAAGGAAGCAACTTTGCGTTGACTTTTCTATTATTTACAGCTGAAGGAATCCACATTGATAAACTGGGTCAGGAGGTGCTGAGAAAACAGGCCAGACAGAGGCAGCTCTGTGAGGGCAGCCAGCCATCCCGATCACAGCGCACACGCTCGGGCCAGCTCATGGGTGATTCAGGAAAATCCTTGGTGCAGGAAAGGCCAGTCTTGTGGAGCAGAGAACAGCAGCAGGGAATCCAGGCTGCGGTGAAACACTCAGGAGCCAGGTGTGTCCTGTGTGCCCCAGATCTGCACAGCAGGCATGGCGCAGAGTGACACAATACAGCCCTGGGTGGGGTGGCGGGTGGGGACACTTGCAGGAGCTGGTAATTAGATGATGAATCCTCCTGCAGCTTATTAAGGGCTAACCATGAGTCAGATGCTGTGCTGAGTGCTTTGCATACATCGTATCACTTTAAATGCTCAGGGAAAACAAAATAAAAAAACTTAGGTGTAAGTAATGATTACCCTTTCTTTCAGATGAAGATGTTTAGTGTCTAAGTGGAGTTGGTTCAACATTCAAAAATTAGTCCATGTCATTCACTATGTCAACAGACTTCAGAATATCACCATCTCAAGCATTTGACAAAACCCAACCACCATTCATAATAAAAATCTCTCAGCAAACTAGGAATTAAAAGTAATTTCCTCTCACTGATAAAGAGAATCTACGAAACCCATTACTTAATGATCAAGGGCTGGAGGCTTCTCCCAGGGCAAGAACAAAGCGAGGATGCCTGCTCTTACCCTCCCATTCAACACTGCACCAGACCTGCTGGCCAGTAAAACCAGAAAAGAAAGTGTGATTGGAAGGCGTCCAAAGGAAGAAATAAAATTGTTTCTATTTGTACACGACACAACTGTCTTCATAGAAACGACACAACTGTCTGCATAGAAAATCCCACATAACCTACACAAAATCTACTAGAACTAATAAGTGAGGTTATCAAGGTCACAGACTAGAGCATCAATATACAAGAACCAATTGTATTTCTACATACGGGCCATGAACAACCAAAAATTGAGAATAAAGGGAAGAGCAGGGATAGATGCAGAGTAGAAATCAAGCGGGTGGAGCATCCGGTGTTGCCCAGTCTCACCAGATCTGCTCCCAGCCTCTCCATGTTCTCCTGCCAGGAGGCAGGGACCGCCCGTCGGCGTCCACACGGATCTCGGGGCACCTGGCCGAGCTGTGTGCTGTGCACCTGATGCAACACGCTGGCTTCCAGGCCGCTGGGGCCCTGCTGTTTCACCTAGTTCCACCCTCAGGACTGTCTCAGGGCTGAGGTACCAGAGGCGGCTCCAAGACCCAAGTGCAGGGAGCTGAGAAGGTGCAGGAGGGACTGACAGTCTTGCTGTAAAGAGACCATTCTTGGCAGATACTATTTACTCAGTTTGCTGTGAACTTGTTGAGGAAATCCCCTTTCTCCAGAGTTAAATGGAACTGGCTTGACAGTCTTCATGGCCAACCAGCGGGCCCGCTGCCTCCCACTCATGGTCAGGCGGGAGGAGCCTTGGCGACCCCCCTTGACAAGGCAGAAGCAAATGGAGACAGCATCGCCAAGAGGACACAGCTAGACAGGGCGGAGCCAGGTGACAGGACTGTCACGCTCAATGCAGAGCACAGGACGGGCAGCGTGCTCCCTGAGCGGATCCCAGCCCTGGCTTCTGGGACACCGACAGCAAGCCCACCTGGGGCGGACTCCAGATAGGATAACAACAAACTGCACAGCGCTACGACTGGCCACGGTGATGAGCAGTGAAATCAAGGCTCCCTTTGTGTTGCCAGAGGGGAGGAGGGAATGAAGGAAAGGGAGCATCAGCGGAGTCACTTGCAGACGCCAGGCACCATGCGCAGTCCCTGGCTTATTTGGTAGGCGGCAATGCGCCCAGCGAGCCCTAAGGCCATGCTGTCTCCTCCCCAGCTGCCCTCTGCACAGCGGCCTGACCCCTGCAGCCTCTGCGTCCCCGGCTTCCCAATGGTCAGGCTTCCAGCCAGGTTCAGTTAAAGGCAGCTGCGGGCTGGAAGCTGGAGGGTGGGAAGAGGGATGAAGCATCTGTTCCTGCTCCTCCCCCGGCCCTCAGACACTTCGTGGATGCCTTCTTTATGGCCCCACTTCAGAGAGGTCCTCGGACCCAGCTCCCTCCACCCTCTGGGTGATCCCAGCTCTTGGACTCCAAAAACATAGTCCCCTCCTTTATGTCTCGGTGGAGAAGTCTGGTGGCTTCTTGCTGGTGCCAATCCCTGGGACCTCACCCCTCCCTGCTGGGCTTCCTGACTTCTCCACCATTCGCAGAACCAAAATACTGCATTAAATTCCTTCTGATGTCAGCGTTTGCAGAGGTTCTGTTTTCTTGGTTTGCTTCTGACTGATGCTCTTAGTAAGTGTCCATTAATTCAGAGTGGTTCTTCCTGGCTGCTGTTTTTATCTCATTTACCCACCATTGGCCTGCAAAGTGACCATTGCGTGTCAGTTTCCACAGAGGAGCAAGCTGAGGCCCCACTCCATGCAGTGCCAGCTCAAAGAGAAGCTGGAGACCTCAGAGAAGTCTCTCTGGTTTGTTATCTCATCTTCAGAGTGCAGAGCATCTCCTGCCAGTCTCAGTACCGATACGATGACAGACCCTATTAGAGCAACAGAAAGAATTTCAGAGGGACAGTGAGTGACATTTCACAAGAATCTATACCTTCTAAGTCCTAATAGAGAATACTAGCCCCAGACAAGATTTCTTCTATTATTTGATAACAGTTAGTTGTGTTACCAGAAATTTGCTGCGAAAATATTTGCTACCATGAGTCTAGAATCATGATGGAAATGAATATACAAATATTGACATTTAAATGGGAGCCTCCCTGCCATGAACAACGGCAGTGCTTCCTGCAATTCGATTGTTCTCTTCCGAACAGCCTTCCAGGATGCTCGAAACATTGGACCATCTGTGTTTTTAGATGTCAATTAAAAAACAAAAACAAACTAAAGCTACAAACCTCACTTAAGTCCTCTTAGAGGACCCACACTTCTTTTTGCATTGTATTGACTATTGACAAATTATGCTCCTATTAAGATATATATATTTATGGGGTACAAAGTGATGTTATGATCATGTATATAATGTGAAATGATTGAATCAAGCTAATTAGCATATCCATCACCTCAAATGCATAGCATTTATTCCCACTGTCTAACTGAAACATCCTTACATTTCTTCTAACAAGATCAGAACTTGGAGGATGCAGAATCTGGGACTTGCAGGGGATACGCACTGATCTCTGGAGGTCTCAGGGCTGAAAAATGCATGCAAACAAACTCATCATGGAAATGGTGATTTAAAAAAACCCCAAACCAGACAAAATTTGTTTTACTTGGATGCTTTTAATTCTTCAGATTTACGTCCTTTCAAGTTTGGTGAGAACTTCAGAAGCCATTTAGACCAACCCTCCCTCACTCCATCCTCTACAGCCAGGCCTGCTGTCCTGGGGCAAGCTCTGGGTCCTTCCCTTTTCTTAATATCTTTATTGAAGTGCAATTGACATATAACAAAGTAAATATATTTAAAATGTATAACTTGATAAGATAGTGAATATATCTGCCAGAAACTGGGAGAGTGAGAGGGTGGATATGTTTACCCAGGGAGTTTTGTTCTGTTTTGTTATTTTTAAAAGTGTATGGTTCAGTGTTTTGTAGTCAAGTCACAAAGTTGTGCAGCCATCACCACTATCTAATTTGAGAATATTTCCCCCCTTAAGAGAAACACGGCACCCAGCAGTAGTCACACATTCACTCTTCCATCCTTCCTCCCCACCCACCCCTACCACTGGCAGCCACTAATCTGCTTTCTGTCTCTATAGATTTACTTGTTTTGGACAGTTCATATAAATGAAATCATGTAACATGTAGACATTTGGCTTCATTCACTTAGCAATATGTTTTTAAGGTGCAGCATGTATCAGTACTTCATTCGTTTGTATTGTCGAATGTTACTCTGTTGTATGGCTATACCACATTTTCCTGATCCTTTTATCAGTTGATATACATGTGGGTTGTTTCCACTTTTTGGCTATTAGGAGTAGTGTTGCCATGAACATAGCATACCTCCAGCTAGAATATCTAGCACAATGTTGACTAGCAGTGGTAAAAGCCGGCGTTCTTGTCTTTTCTCTGATCTCAGGGAAAAAGCTTTTAGTCTTGCACCATTAGGTAGGAGATGACAGTGGTTCAATGAAGTAAGTAGCATTGGGGTGGTGAAAAATGCTCAGATTCTGGGTAAATTTTGAGATGGGGTGTGAAGGCCAAATGTGATGCATGAGCAAAAGTGACCGGTGTCCAGACTGACCCCAAGCTTTTAACCCAACAGACCAGAACAAGGGAGCGTCCATCACTGTGCTGGGGTGTCTGGTGGAGCCAGTCCAGGTGGAGGCCGTCAGCCCAGGACTGAGCCGGCTGTTGACCAGCACGCCGCCCGGGGGAGACACCACTTCCTACCAACCCGACGGCATTCTCTCCGTCCTTTCAAACAGACTCTGACTCCAATCAGTGTGACCACATGCCCAACAAAACACAAAACGCAAAACAGAACACTCTTTGTGTTTGCAGCTCCCTTGCAGCTAGGACTCAGGCTTCTGGCCAGTTGGGATTGGATTTCTGGGACATTCATGCTTTGCTGACATAGAAGCTCCCCTATTCCCAGCCACTGACTAGTCTGGGTCCTGCCTGGAGTCCGGATGTGTGGTCCAGCTGAGGCCACCCCTCAGCAAGGGGGAGAATGGAAACCGCACGAGGACGGCGCGGAATGAAGGCAGAAGGGCCCGGACACTGAGAACAGCAGGAAGCACTGACCAGCTGGGGCTGCTTTCTTTGGTCTTCTTGTCAAAAAAATAAAAAGAGCCCTATGTGGCTCAGCCACTGCTTTTGGGTTTCTAGTCCAAGCAGCTGGCACAATCTGTATTAACACAGTGCCTTCATCTGCGTCACCGGTGTAAATAACAGTGAGCTGAGCACTGGAGACCGGCTCTCTCCAGGCACATTTGTTTTCTTCAGGTGCTAAATTCACCAGCCGTACTATCACTCTCTCAAAGTCCACTGTGTCCACAAAGACATAAGGAGAAGCCTGTCTCCTAGAAATCCAAGTACTCTCTGCCCTGACCTATCAATTTAATAATGTCATCCACGAAGGGGCCGCAGGCAGCCCGGCCTCTCGTTCTGGGGAAACCGTACCTGCTGCTTGTGCTCTCCTCTTCTCTTCCTAAGTGTTCCCAGACCTCCCCGGTGACCTGTGTCACTGCTCCCCAGGTGCACACAGAGCCCACTGGGTTACAGCTGTAGCATCTGCGTTCTTCCCGCCGTTCAGTGCAGGTGCCACCTCTGTCTGCCTCTGGCCTCCTGCTCCTCGCCCACTCGCCCCGTTGCTCAAAGATCATCCCACCGGAATGGACTCAGGCACTGCCCCCACTCGGCGTAGCAAGTCCCTCCTCCGCACGCCCCCACCACCTCCATTCCTCAGCGGTGCTCCCCACGCTGGCTGGCGCTGGCGGAGGACAGCTCAGCATGCTTTGTGTCGCTCGCAATGCCACAACCCCTGCCTTTCCTGTTTCTGTTCTTTTTCAGGGACCGCAGATGCGCCTGCCTGGCTGGGCCTGTCCTTGCAGGCGCTCTCACACCCAACCTGGAGTGTGTCCTCCCTCGTTGTCCTCGCTCGTTGTCCTTGACAACCTTTTATTTTGGAATGGCTTTGAATTTACAGAAAAGTCGGGATGACAGTACGTAGTTTCCACAGACGCCTCACGCAGCTTCTCCCGGTGCTGACGTCCTGTGTGCCCACAGCACGCCCATCGGACCCCAGGGGTGCCGATGGCACCTCGCTACTGACTGAGCGGCACACTGCGTGCCGTCCCGCCCGTTTCCCACTCATGTCCTTCTTCCATTCCCAGACCCAGGGTCCCAGGCTGCATTTAGTCTTTGTTTGTTGTTGTTGTTGTTTGGTTTTTTTTAGCCTCAGTTACGGAAGTCCCTGGATCACTTTACTTGATTTGGACTGGAGGAGTCACTCTGTTTCCCTCTCACGTCGCTGTTTACCTTGCAAGGCAATAGACTTTTCCCTCGCAATGTCTTCCCTGCAAGGAGCTTTTGCCGCGATGAGACCTGGTCAGCATCCAGGATACCCGCCTCCACGGGGCTCCTGGGCTCCTTTGCCGGCTCAGGATTTGTCGTGCGACGGCTGGCGCGTTTCTTCTCAGCTCCGTTTCACCCGTGGTTCCCCCGTTGGTCAAAGCAAGTGTAAAGTCGGCATCTCCCTCCGGGCTTCCCCTAAGCTCCTGACAAATCACACCTAGGGGCCCCAAGTGGAAACTCTGGCGGTGCCGGAAGCTCGGCTTGCAGCAGGGTCGCGACTCAGCGGGGCCCCCTCAGAGGCCGAGGGAGGGCGTCTGGCGCTCTGGAAAGGGGGGGCGACTGTCAGGCGCAGCAGGTGCCTCTGCGGTTGTCGGCTGATCGTCACCAAGTGGAAAATCCTCAGCGCCACTAAGTTAACAAATCTTTAACTAGGGTAAACGACAAAGTGGCGATGAGCACAGCTGGGAGTCTGAGCCTGTCAGGGACTCGTGGGGCCCCTGCTGGGTAAGAGCACGTCTGCGAGGGGATGGGACAGTCTGCCTGCTCAGGGCTTACCCGAGACATAGCTTCAAGAAGCGAGGGCAAAACAGAAACTGGTATGGTGATGAGAGGACAGCTGCAACGTTATTTAGAGATCCCCTAGTCATGGCATGTAGCATTTCTTTCTAATGTTCTTATGTTTCTTAACGTTACTGAAGTACAAAGAATTGAGCATCTGTTTAAATATTCTTGCCTATGTAGTATTATCTCTATACATTGGGGTAACCGAAACTCTGAATTGGCCAGAACTCACCTTGAAAAAACAGAGCGTCCTGAATTGAACTGAACTGAGTTGAATTTCTAGCACCTGCCACAAAATCTAAGTGATTTTTAAAGGCCTAGATAAGACTTATCACAGGGCCCTCGCAATTTTTTTTGAGTGAGAGCAAATGTCACGTGGTGCCTAGAAGTGGCCACAGTCACGACATCAGAGAACAAATGTGGAATAGTGGGCAGTACTCCAAGTAAATCCGATACGAATGTTGAGTGCTCACACTGACAAATTCTCTCTATATTTTCGGTCCTGTTGAATCTGTTTATGACCAACAACAATTGGTTCAGGAGCCACATGTGTTTGAAAATCAAGAGTCTGATATAAAGACACCAGGAAAATACGTAGGTCTTCCCCCAGGACTTAGGTCCACATAAAGTTTTGTGGATTTGCATCTTCTTTTGAAAGGCAGGAACCAGGGCATGACCCAAGTCAAGGAGGTCCGAGTGTTAGATGGGGACGGCAGTGACAGACAACCTGGTCCTGCTAGACCACCCCCGATCAAGGAAGGGATGGCTCCTGGCACCCGGTGACCTCTGTTAGGGGTCAGTTGTGAGCCTCAGGCGTGACTAGTGTCTTCTGTGACAGACAGACACTGCTCCTTTAGCAGTGCCCTGGAAAATTATTAATACCATCCATTAAAGTGAGAAATATTTTTCCTAGAGGCAGACATTTCAAGTAATTGGCACCTTCAAGGAGCCTTCAGTTATTTGTGATGTCAACCTCTCAAAATGTCACTCTCAGAATTTGGCCACTAATCTTAGAGAATCAGCCAGACCAGTTTAAATAAAAATGAAAATGACAATGAAAGCATACAATAGCAAACTATAATATTAATGGTTTTCTAGCTGCGGTGTCAAAATGCATACAGTTACTTATTTTTAGAAAGTACTAAATGAGTAATAAAATTTTATAAATTATATAATATATTAATATTGGAATATAGAATTATTGGTGGCATGGCTATTTAAGTAGCATTTAAAAATTCCTTCAAAGGAGGAGACAGCTGGCTAGGACTTAGCGTTCTCATTTGGGATGTGGTTCAAAGAGTCACAATAACAACAACAAATGTTTTCTGTATTTTCACAGGAAAAATTATGTAAAAAGTTGACCATAAGCAAGTGAATGTGGTGCATGTGTATAGCCAATTTGACAAGAGGGAGTCCAAAATCTACTATTGAGAGAAATGAAGGTTCAAGTGTTCATAATGGCTCTCTGTCCTATTATAATTTCACAGATACTGCTCATGACTACTCATCAAAGTATAATATTTGTTATTTGTTATGCACTTATTATGTACCAGGCGCTGGGCCAACCCAGGCCAGCATTTAAGACGCAGGCAGGCTAACCTTTCCCTGCGTCGTCCTATTTCACTGTCGTCACAGTGCTCTGAGCTCGAGCTTGTTACCCCTGTGCTGCCGGGCCAGAAACGGAAGCTTGGGAGTTAACTCATCTACGGTTATTCGGAGCCGGGGCTTTAACCTGGGTTGCTCTGACCCCAAAGTGAGCCCCCAAACCCACATACACGAGACACACATGTCCCAGGAGAAGAAAGAAGACAGCAAGGGTAAGATGAAGGCAGAACGAGCTGGGCACACCCGGAAGATACAGGTCAGTGAAAGAGCAACTTCATGAGGGCTCTCCTGGGTGCCTGATGAACTGTCAAACGCTGAAGGGGAATCCTGAGGGAAAGGGAAACAGTTCCACTAAACAGAGGGGAAATTACCCGCTCTAAGCTTCTGTGGTTCTTAGTTTGGGTGGCAGCTCTTGTGTTTCTTTTCTCTAATTAGCAGCTGGAGGGCACAGGGACCCGAGGAGGAGGAGGAGTTCTGTGGGCTCCGGGGCAAGTGGACGGTGCCCACTGCACAGGCGGTGGGTGGTGAGGCGGCCAGGTGCCCAAGGCCCGCCCACTGGAAGGACTTCGCAGTGGGCCTTTGCATTGCAGCAGCCAAGTTGCCCCTTTCTATCTGAGACAGCACAGACTCTTGGGCCCACTGCTTCTCCATTTTGCCAGAAGCCAGGTGACTGAAAGCCATGGTAGAACTTGTTCTTTCTCTATTAAAAACATGTATTTTTGTTGATGCTGTCAAAGACCTTTTGTAAGCAATAGGAAACCAAAGATGGACGCTACAGTGTAGAGTGGAAAGAACCCACGATTCCTGGATTTGGAGATAAGAGAGTTTTCCAGACACAACTGCCACTTTTTTTTAAGTGGACATAATATACCCATTGCCCCCAAAAGTTTCCCTACGGCTTTTATAGTCTCTGCCTCTCCCCAACTACTGATCTGCTTTCTGTCACCATGGATGAGTTTGCCTTTTCTGGATTCATGTATAGATGAACACACGCAAGCATGTTATCTTTTTTTTCTGGCTTCTTTCACTCTGCACAATTATTTTAAGACTCACCCATGTTGTTGTGTGCATTGGTAATTCATTCCCTTTTATTAACTCTTAAGAAATAGAGACACATGGGCAATTAGATGATGCAACATATCACTCAGGAAAGCTCCTTCCAGAGCCTGGTGTGAGCTCTGGAGACTCCACCATGTGGTCCATGCCTTCTACAGTCACTGGATGCTATGGTGGCAATCAAGTCAGCAACTTGGGACACAGTCACTGTGCACACACTGTGTGCCAAGCATGGATGTGACACCAGGGATACACTGGTGAACAAGTGCCCACTCTGTTCTCAGGGGGCCATCAGTCCAGTGACGGGGATAAGCGTTTGTGGTCAGAAACCTCAGACTATGTGACAATTAAATTAAAATTAAATTTAAAAAATTAAGAAAATTAAATTATCTTAAATTTACCTTTGGTGATACTTTATATCTTCAGTTTTGTAATTAAAAATGATGTGTCGGTTATGGTGTAATGGTGTACTGGTGTTATGCTGTGTAACAAATTAGCCTAAAACTTAGCAGCTTAAAACTACAAATATTTGCTATCTCAGAGTTGCTGTGGGTCAGGAATCCAGGAGCAGTTTATTGGGTGCTTCTGGCTCGAGGTCTCTCGTGAGGTTGCAGCCAAGCTGTCAGCCAGGGCTGCAGTCACACCTGAAGGCTCACCTGACAGATTGCTGCCAGGCTCTCTCACGTGGTGTCGGCAGGCCTCAGGCCTTCACGGGTGACTGGCCAGAGATATTAGGCCCTTGTCCCGTGAGCCTCTCCTCTGACCAACTCAGTGTCCCCATGACATGGCAGCTGTCTGCCCCCTGGTGCATGATCCGAGAGAGGCGAAAGTGACATTCCATCCCTAGTGCCACATTGCATTGGTCACAAAGACCAAAGCCAGTAAAACGAGGAAGGGAGTTGCACAAGGGATGCATGTCTGTGCAGGGTGGGAGTCACCTGGAGGGCTGGCTTTTGCCAGAGATAACTGCGAACCAAAGCATTTCCTCAGCCATGGTACTTACTCTGCGGTGTATTCTGTGTGCATGGCAGGGTGCTGTGGTTACATCTGCGAAGAACATTAAGCTATCACAATGGCTGTTAACATGACCCATTGCTGGCCAGAGACAGGGGGAGTATAGTTGTTATACGTTGCGCTCATCCCCATTTATTTATTTACCTGCCACGGATTTGTTTCACTAAGGAGCCCCCTGGTTACCATGGCAACAGCTCAGCAATAAATTTCATTCAAGCACAAATGCAAGGCAAGAAGCAAAATTAACAAGACTTGGAACAAAGAACAGAAAAATTGTCTTTATTTTCACAAATGGACCTGGTTAATTTAAAATCATGTAAGAATGGCCAAAGAGAGAGCCTCAAAAATAAGTTATGCATGGCTTCATTTAAAAGATATGTCATAGAAATATTTTTAAAAATTAGAGTCTTGAAAGAAAGTACTTCATACACCCACAGTATATGCATCATACAGAAATTTGAATATGAAGTTGGGGTGGGGTGGGCAATGGGGTGGGGGCGTCAGGGGTGGAAGACACGAGAAGCAACCAGTCCCAGACCAAGTGTCCTGAGTTGATTTGGGCCAGTGTTTGGTTACTGGTGTGGCCTGTGGTTCCAGCTAAGCCAGCTGGCCTTTCAATAGCATAGACTCTTGCCCTCTGTCGTCTTCCCAAAACTGCTTGGAACAATGTTAATCTGGCATTTTGAGGCTCTCAAATGAAAGACATTGTGCCTGTGGAAGACATCAGAGAGCTCCAAGCAGACTTCCAAGTGCCCTTTCTCTACTTGTTCATTTTATATTAGAAGGAAGAAAAAGAACCAACACAGTCCATGTAAAACATGCTCATTGGGAAACAAACAAAAAAAAACTATGTCTCAGAAAATCTAGGTAGGAATTTCTCTTAAATGCCAGCCCAACACCTTCCTGAAGCAAGTGATTCCTCCACCCTTCAGAAAGATGTTCTGGCACAAGTGAGGAAGAGGGGAGCCAACAGTATCTGACACGTTCATTAAAATGTCCAGCTATCATTGTGAGTTTGTCAATTCCCCCTCATAATTCTGTCCATTTTTGCTTTATATATATGTTGTAGCAATGTTTTAAAAATATACAAATTCACTTTCACATCTTCATATTGGTTACTTTGATCACTAAGTAATGACCTTATTTATCCTGTTAGTGCTTGTCTTAGATCGTTTTCTGAAATTAGTTTTGGTATAACACCTTTTATGTAGTACTCTTTTTGGATTATTAAGTTTTAGGTGTGTCTCTTGCAAACATCAATTGCCTGCATTTGGTTTTCTAAATCAAATTTCAGGCTCTATTTTGAAATATATAAGTTTAACCTATTTACATTTATTGGATTACTGATATATTTGGACTCATTCTACCATTTTATTTTGTGTTTTCTATTTACCATAACTTCTTTCTTTTCTTATTTTGTTCTCCTTTCCTGCCTTCTATTGGATCATTTTCCTTATACTGATTTTCTTCTATAATTTTTGAGCTTAAACATTTAATTTCTATTCTTTTTGAGATTACTACATTTTTGACATGCCTTCATCATTTGTATTTTAAATAAATAAAAAAACTAATCAATATGTTTATCGTATTCCTCAAAAAGGTAAGGACATCTAAGCCCCTTTCATCTTCTGTATTATTATTATATTATAGCTTCATTGTATTTTTAAACTTCCCTTTAGAATGAGTTAGGATTAAAATTTTCAGAGCCAATTTTTATATGAATCTACTAGCAGATCATTTTGTGGTTCACTTCTCTTCTTGATAAAGCGCATCCCTTAGTAGTTCTTTGAGTGAGAGATCAGTAGGTAGCCAACTCCCTTAGGTTTTATTCATCTGAAAATGGATTATTTTACCCTCCCTCTTACATAATGGACCTGCTTGTGACAGAAGTCTAGGTTTTCAATGATCTCTTTTATCCCTTTGAAGATATCATTCTGTCATTTGTCATTGTTAATGAGGAATCTAATTGTTATTTTCTTCAATAATTTTTCTTCACTAATTTTTTCTTCAGTAATTTTTAAGATATTTTTTCCCTTGGCTTCTCATAACTTCATTGATGTTATTTTGCTTGTTGGTTTGTTTTCCGTGGAATTTGGCACAGCTTTTGATATAAAGAGTCCTGTCTTCAGTTCTTGAATCTCAGCTATTTTCTATTTGATCATTGTCCCTCATATTGACCTCTAATTTTACCTCCTAAAATTGCTATAAATGTATATTGAGGCTTTCCATTCTATATTCCATGTCTTTTGTCCATATTTCTGTATCTTACATCTCTTATCACAAATGTGTTCTATTTTGGACGATTTCTTCAGCTACACTTTTAAGTTAATCAAGTCTCTCTTGAGTTTCATGTAATCTATTATTCAACCAGTCTATAGTAATGATTATTGTTTCAATGACCACAGTTTTCTTTTCTAAAATTTCTACTTGGCTAAATTTTAAGTCCAATGTTCTTTTTTTTTCTTAAATAAAGTCCTATTCTTGCTTTATATATTCTATTCCTTCCTTGTTTAAAAGTTATTTTCAGATTGTTCTGTTATCCATAGTTCCTTGTATATTTTTTCTCCCACTTAGTGTGTAGTTTGGTTAATAGTACTGTACCAATGTTTGATTTGAATTCCTTATCTGCCTTGTAATTTTTGCCTGAGAGCTCATCTTTACTGGGAACACTTGCTACAAGGGTCCCATGGATACCTTGGGATTCTTCTGGGAATATTTTCCCCTTCCAGTTCTGGAATAGTTTTCTGTTAGAGATTTTGACCCTGCATGGGTAGTGTTAAGAATTCTGGCCACACATCAACACTTAGCATAAATTATGGTTTCTAGTTTCTCAACATTGATTTTATTTTCACCCATAGCCCAGGGCCAGAGACTTGCTTCCTGATTGTGTCAGAGGTCATAGGGAAAGTTTTCCTAGTCTCAATTCACTTGCAGAATAACATTCTGCTGGCTCCAGGAAGAGCCTAGTTCCAAGTGCTCCTAAAACTTTGACCCTCATCTATAACCTTAGAATCCCAGCTCCTACAATGTATTTCTAGTTTAGTTACCTTTATGTGCCGTACGATTTCATCTCTCGCTCATTGAAGTAGATTTACATTTTTTTTTTCTGGTACCTGGCAACTCTTGAACTTGCTTTTAGCCCCCATCATATGCCGAAATAAAAAATTTAAAAAAAAAATTTTAAAGGATAAACTGATGGAGTCAGAAGAAAGGCCTCCTGCAGCAGTTTATTCTGCCATCTTGAGTTTGATTCCCCAGAACGATGCTTTTACTTGGAAGTCATGTTCATCTATGTTGGTTTTGAGAGGTCATGAGGGGAAATTAAAGTCTCACCAAATTGCTTCTTTGGGCTGCCACTATTGGTAGTTTACTTAGGACTGAGACAGAAACGATCAGAGAAGGACATGACCAATATGTTATATCAGATTATTTTTCCTGTCCCCTTTATCATTGTGATATAACATATGATTTTAGGGCCAAATATACACCAAAAAGGTATGAAAAAACCATCTTGATAATCTTTATATTTTGTGCTTTAAAATGTATCTTAAAGTTTATGTTCTTAATAAACTTGAATTCTCTAATTTTGTAACTCCATTTTAAAATAAGAACACAGAAGTAATCTGATGATTACAAAGAAAATGACTGGGTGCATATTTTCTCAATACAAGGCAAATCTAAACTGCTGAACAGGAAGGAGAGGCAACATGGATCAGTCATAACAATAATAATTTTTAAAAAGATTATTAGTAAGGAAAGAAGAAAAGCTAGAATAAGCCCTGTGGTGTTGGATTTATAGTAGGTATCAGTATGAACTCACAGTTTTTCAATGGAAAGATAGATAGATGGGAAATATAGATGTGTATATGCAGGTTAGTGTACATACATTTATTTCCAGCTCTGTCTGCTTAAATGGCCTAGAAACATTGGCACCTCAGTAGCAATGAACACACTTAGTGCCCAGATCTTGGTTTCTAAATACCACTCTTCAATAAAAAGAAACAAGAATCCATGGAGATGTGGTTGACTCCAGGGCTGGGGCAGGGAACATGCAATAAAAAGTACCTAGAGCATCTTGAAATGCCAGAAGGTAAAGAAATGCTCAAAAAAGGATGGAGTTTCTCAAAAAACACTAGAATTCTTCCAGGGAGAAACCAATGGCCAAAGCTGAAACAATTTGAGCAACAAAGTAAATAATAATAGCCTTGGATTATAACCCACAGAATAAATTCAATATTTATGAGTCCATACTGATAAATATATAACTGAACAAATAAATATTAGAAGGAGAAGAGATAGCTCTTCCTTACAGAAGAATTCCAAGTAGTAAATGTAGAAGGAATGAGGGAAATAGAAAACCACCCTTTGAAGACCACATTAATCATTGCAGACAAGATCTACTGATGGATGCTAAAATTAGTGAGCCAAAGTTTAAGGGTAAATGGGTTATTTGCACAGCTTCAAAGTATCTTCCCCCAAATATTATCAATTACAAAGGGAAATATAGTAATTTTAGAATGGAGAAACCCAGCAGACACCACCTTGACTAAGTTAGCAAAATTAACATCAATAATTAGACTTAGTGACATAGTGACATCATATACTCTTGATAGGACACACTGAGGAGGGCACATGGCTTCTGTGATGCTCTTTCCAAAAATGCATAACCTCAATCCAATTATGGAAAAATTCTGGACAAACCCAAACTGAAGGAACAACCTACAAAAGTAACTAATTAATGTTCTTCAAAAGTGCCAAAATCATGACAGACGATGAAACATTGAGGAGCCGTGGGAGACTGGAGGAGACGATGGACACAAGATGACTAAGCACAGGGTGGAAACTTGGCTTGGCTTCTGGATCAGAAAAGTACATTAGCAGGAAAACTGGAAAAATATGAATAAAGACTACAGTTTAGTATTGTGTTGTATCAACGCTAATTTCTCAATTTTGACCACTCGACTCTGGTTACAGAGATGCTACTATTAGGGCAGTTTGGGTGAAGGGTGCACAGGAATTCTCAGGACTATTTTTGAGACTTTTCTGTAAGTCTAAAATTATTTCAAACCAGAAAGTTTTTTTTCAACGTTGGGAACATTGCAAGTTCTCTAGCTATTTTGAAATATACCATAGACCTTGGCGATACTGGTTTGAACCACATGGGTCCACCTGTTCGAGTATTTTCTTCCTCCTATGCCACCCCTGAGACAGCAACACCAGCCTCTCCTCCCTGCCTCCCCTCAGCCTGCTCAACGTGAAGACAATGAGGACAAAGACCTTTATGATGATCCACTTCCACTTAATGCATAATAAATGCATTTTCTCTTCCTTATGATTTTCTTAGTATTTTCTTTTCTCTAGCTAACTTTATTGGAAGAATATAGCATATAATACATATAACATAGAAATAAGTATTTATTGACTGTTTATGTTATCAGTAAGGCTTCCAGTCAACAGTAGGCTATTAGTTAAGTTTTCAGGGAGTCAAAAGTTATGTGCAGATTTTTGACTGCTCAAGGGGTCAACATCTGTAGCCTTCACATCATGTCAGAGTCAACCGTGCTATAAATCCTTGTTAGCCACAGGTGCCCCACTGTGCTGTCTATTAAACGCTAGAACTTATTCCTTCTATCCAACTGCATTTTTGTACCCAATGTTCCCACCACAAGCAAAGGATAAATGTTTAATGTGATGGATACTCCATTTACCCTTCTTTGATCATTTCACATCATATGCATGTATCCAAAAAACCCTCATGTACCCCATAAATATATACAACTATTATGTATCAATTAAAAAAGTTTTTTTTAAAGAGAGACAGTTTGTAGTTGTGAAGAAACTTCTAGTAAGGTCAAAAATAGTCATAGGAGTTTAGGCTGCTGGTGAGAGGGTGTGCTGTGGTTGTGATCTTTCTCTTCCTGCAGCTAGCTGCCCTGGCAGGACAGCTCCTTCTTTGACTGGTAACAGCAGTGAGGAGTTACAAAGACAGGAGCTGTCATGGACATAGGGTGAGCAAGAGAGCTGTGCGATTGAAAAGACTCTTTCATTTTGGATGTTAAAAATGCGCATGAAAAGGCAGATGTGTGATGAAGCTTCTGCAAGTCCCACAACCTCCAACAGGCCAGGTGGGCAGTAGGAGATAAGAGAAGACTAGGAGAGCAGGAAGGAAGAAGTGCACAATTGGAGACCACGGAAGCTAAGTGACTAGGAAGAGCCCCTCAAGGCTGGGGAGCCAGTGGAAAGGCAAATGATACTCGGAGAAAATATAATTAAACTTGTTCATAATTTTAAAATTATAGATGATAACTTAGGGTTTTAAGGTAACTGTTTCTATTTTAGTATTCAAATCTTCTAAAATTTTGCTTTAAATTAAATAGTATATTTTTATTTGGCAACATAAAATGTTTATGTTTAATTATTGTACTAAAAGCTTCTGGTTTTAGTTTGTGAAAAAATATTTGATTGACCCAAAAGCACTCTAAGCTTAGTTAACTGCACCTTGCTTTTGTGACATTGCACCCAAGATCTTCTCACCATCCACCTGGTGGTGGCTTGCCCTAAGAGCAGGGAAAATTGCAGAAAATGGACAATTTCATACATATTGGTTTTGCAAACCCACAGCTTAAAAAGGCAAGAAATTACACAAACCAGAAGCCTGAGCAGAAAGGGGAGTTTGTTGTCCATTTAGTCATGGAAAATGTTCTGCTTCCTAAGCTTATGCAGTTCTGTTGGCGCACACCGCTGAGGGGCACAGAATCCTAAGGAAAGAAAGCCATGGGAAATCCAATCTTCTCTCCCTGGCACTGGCACCCTGGGAGGGTGGGGCATGCACACAATTCCCTGCTTCACGGGGGATTCCTGGGGCAAGGCTCTTCAACCCCTGAGTCCCTAGAGAGGGCTTTTCCCCCAGATAAGACAGGTACGTCTATAGGTAGCTGATCTTCCCTCTAACCTCAGCAAAAAATGGACTCAAAGAGAGGACAATCAAGGAACTCAAACCAGGAATCCCAAT
Source organism: Mirza zaza (assembly GCA_008750895.1). Classification (NCBI taxonomy): domain Eukaryota; kingdom Metazoa; phylum Chordata; class Mammalia; order Primates; family Cheirogaleidae; genus Mirza; species Mirza zaza. The sequence goes on from VSMD01065258.1 coordinate 41,589, forward strand.
ACACAAAAATGGCTTGTTTTTTTAAAATCCAGAATAAAATAAATAATTCCATGGGCCCAGGGAATGCAGACAGGCTCCTGGCGATTTGGGAAGAGTAGACTCTTATTCAAGAAACCTTCCAGCCCTTTACCCAGCCAGCGTCTAGACAGCACCTCCAGCCTCCAGCTTGGAACGGCTGCCCAGGAGAGTCACCGGAGGGTGAGGTCTGTTCACCAGAAACATTCAATAAGAGCTTCTTGGAGGAAAGTGTCAGTGCTAGTGGAGGCTGGCACACCGCAGGCAGCTTCCACAACAGACCCCACAGCAGAAGTCTTGAGGCTTTCCTCCAGAGTTAGAAGGTGAGATGGAAGGAAAACAAGAAGGGAATGGGGAGAGCATCGTGGCAGTGAGAGATCATGGGATGCAGAAAGAAAGAGAGCTACCGTGGCTGACCCAGCTACAGGGTCGAATTCCGGAGGGACATAACATCCAGAGAGGGTTCTAAGAAGCTCACTCTATGGTGTCCTGTGCAAAACCCTTGCAGAGGCCTCATTCGAAAAAAGAAAAAAAAAGGCCTACAGCATAGCTCTTCACTCTTCCTCTGGGCTTACGTTCCTTTGACTTCCACTCCCGGCAGAGACTGGACCTCAGGGGCCCTGGCAATTTACTAGGGTTACAAACGATGGCCTTTGAGGTTTCTTCCAAATCTAATATTCTGATTATATGCTTTCTACACAACAAAGCTAGAACCACACATGTAGATGAGATGAAGATCGGAGACCTTTATCTGAATACTTAGAACCCTGGAAAGAGACGGGGATGTGTTGAGTGGTCTGAATTAGACCAGTGACTGTCAGTACACCATGACATCACCAGTCTCCCACTTCTCTGTTTGCTATTTTTGTGTAGACAACAATTTTTCTTTGACTTGGTCATTAGCAGAGGATAATGGAAATATACTAACTGAGCCTTTAAGGCATTCCTCAGCCTCTTTTAGAGAAGCTGATTCCTCTCCACGGAGCCCCTCCTCCTGCCCGCCCCATGTCTACCTTTGCTCAGTAGCACGAGGCTTGTCTGCCCAATTCCGCATCTCCTGGGCGCCCGCTCGCTCTTTCTTTTCTATCACTTCACAGCTGTTAAACATGAGAGAGACAAATCTTACCACATTTTGTATTTTGGGCCCCTTTCCCTCGACTCAGAGATGAGTTCACACCCCTTCCTGAGTGTGAGGTTGAGCCGTCTGAGCCTCTCACGCCCTCCTTCCCAGACTTCAGGGCACTCCTGCCGCGGAGCAGCGTCCAGGGAGCCGGGGCAGGCCAGATGATCGGACAGAGCCGGCGGGGCTTCCGCATAGTTACTGAGATGGCATTGAAGAAGTGTGGGCACATTTAGGGCCATAGAACATACAGGGTCCAAGGCCCTGCCTTCCGCATGGCCCGACGACGCCAGCACAGTTGCACCCAGAGCTCACAGGTACCCAGTGCGTCGTTTGCACCAAGGCCGACCTGAGCCCTTTCCGCGGTTGCCCCCTTCGATCCTCATGTGTTTGCAGGGCACGGTCATGCCAGGGCTGGGCGTGTTTGTTAAGAGGTGGGGGCTGTACATGGTAGGAGAGGTAACTATCCTTTTCATCATCCTCGTGGCGCTTTCCTTGACCATGAAAGTTGCAGGAAGGCAGTCTGTGAAAATCTAAAACTTTTCTTTCCGGTGACAGAGGTGGCAGGAAAGAAGCTGTGAAGCGTCTGGAGGGTGAAGCCCCGACTGCGCAGCAGGAGCGCGGCCAGGCACCTCTCCCCGCGCTCAGCCTTCTCTCCGCTCACACACTCCTCCTTCAACAGCTATGCTCGGAGTGCCTTCCGGGTGCTGGGGACGGGCTGGAACACAGCGGAGTGAACACAGCCTCTGCTAGAACAGAGCTAGCAGTCTGGCGGGAGAGGGTGACAAGCTCATGAGACAGTGCAGACCCAGCGGCAGGCCTTGCCCACCTCTGCCAGCCGCTTGCCGGAGCCCCGGCCTGTGCAGGAAGGGAGGGAGCCCCAGACCTGCCGCCTTGGCTTCCAAGACTGCTGCCAGTCGACCCATCCCACCCTGTGCCCAGCGCGAGCACAGCGCCCGCATTCTTACGGCTCCCACGCAAGCTGTGAGCTCCGCTGGAGCTCCCTGGGCCAGCCCAAAGCTGCTGGCCCCGAGCGAGCACCAGACGGAGAGAGCCCGCTCCTGCCCTTCCTCTTGGCCGCTGTGCCCTCCGCTGTTCATACGGGAAGGACTCCCTCCAGCCTCCTCCCCAGTGTTTTTCTGCATTAAAAAGACAGAGAAAGACTCCAATAACACATCTACTGAGTGTGTATGTGCTTGTGTACGAGTGTGTGCGCCTCTCCATGTGCCTGTGTGTTTCTATGTGTGTCTGAGTGTGTATAGTCGTGTGTGTGCACACCTGGTGTCTGAGCGTGTGTGCCTCTGTGTGTCTCTGCGTGTGTCTGCACATTTGAGTACATGTGTGTCTGTGTGTGTGTCCCTGTGCGTGTGCATAGAAAACACACATAAAAATGATGTGGAAGCCATTTAGTTGGATGCACATTTTTCTCCAATAGTCCCGGAGTGACTGTCCCTGGAGAGAGTGTGCACTGACACAGGTGTGCAGGGACAGCAGGGCGTGGGTGGTTGGTGACACCGAACAGGCCCTGCAGCTCTCCAGCCCGTCAGATCCGGGCCTTCTTGCTCCTTCTTCGTCTCTCCTTTCTTCCACACTGTTAGGGAAACAGAAACCCAGGGAACCTCTGCCTCTCAGATCCAGAGAACATAGGTTTGGAAGTACTTGTGGAACCTTTAGTTAAAAACTCAGTTTCTTTCAGGTACAATAATCCATAGGTTCCCAGCAAAGAAAATTCTGCTGTATTACGGTTACAGCGCCAGTCTCTACCCTGGTCCCCACCTCCCCTCTGGCACTGGGACAGACTTCCACTGGGGCCCTGCTGCATCCATGTTTTCCCTTTGTGAGATGCAGCGGGCCCACCAATTTGCTGGAAGTCAATACACGGGCAGCATAGCAACACTATAGCTCACCTTAAAACACTTGAGAGCCAATTCACCTTGCTCAGATTTATAGATTTATGGAGTGCACATTGTATAGCCGAGCCCCATGCTAGATGCAGGAGTCTAGCTGTGAGCCCAAACAGATGCAAAACAAGGACCAATATCATAATGTTTAGTCTCGTGGGCAAACAAACAGGCAGTAGACAAGGGACAAAGAAATAGACGTGCAACCTCAAATTGTGCTCAGTGCTATGAAGGAAAAAGAACAGTGCACGTTGAGAAAGAAGACTGGAGACCTACTTGAGACTTTGTGGTCAGGGAAGACTTCTCTGGAGACCTGCAGAACTAGAAGGCATGGGGGTGGGGGTTCCATGGATGTGGGTGGGGTGGGTACATGTTAGGTAGAGGGAATGTTGCGTGCCAAGTCCCTGAGCTGGGACAGGGACATCTCTGAGGAACTGAGACAAGGCGCTAGAGAAAGTGGGCGGGAGGCAACATTGGAGGAGCTGGAAGTGGCCAGGCAGAGGACTCTGGATTCACTGCAGATGCAGTGGGAAGAGAGCACAGGATTTCACACAGGAGAATGACCTGATTCCATCTGGGGTTTCAGAAGATAACTGTAGCGGCTGTCTGGAAAATAGCATGAAGAGGGACCTGAGGAGGGGATTGCTGAGGCAGTCACGAATTATCCAGAAAAGAGAGGGCAGTGACTGGGACAGGCAGGTGGCAGTGAGGATGGGGAAGTGGATAGAAGTGAGATGATCTGGAGGTAGAATCCACAGGATTCCATGATGGCATGAACATGGGCGTGTGTGAAGAGGGGCTCCCAAGTTTCTGGATGGAGCAAACAGGTAGATGAAGGTGCCGTTCCCCACCATGGATCTCTAGGGAGAAGCAGGTTTGGAGAGGGAAAGAAAGAAGAAATTAGCTGTTTGGGATGTGTTAAACCACAGGAAGAGGTGGAATCAGGGGAGGATTTTTTTTGTTGTTTTTCTTTTGGTGGTAGTAAACATTTCATCCAACAGATGGAGAGATTGAAGAAGATGAAAGAGGAAACAGCAAAGGGAATGAAATTCCTCTGAGACTGAGAAGGGTTGGGATGAGGAGCTCCCTGCAGAGGGATCAAGAGAGAGAAGTCCCAGCCCACCAAGAATGCAGGGTAAGGCGAGAGCAGGTGCACACAGGTTGTGGGCTTGGCAGCAGGAGATTCCCGCCCATGGCCTCTATGTTTCAACGGAGCATGGAGCAAGGTCATCTGCTGGGAAGGAATGTGGACAGGTGGAGGTTTGGAAAACACAAAGAAGGTAAGAAATAATCATTTTGGAGAGTGGAAAAGTCAGTTTACTAGAAAAATGGTAGGATTGTAGGCCAGTGCTGAGTATTCATTTGCATTGATAATTATGAATTTATAATGACATTAGTCTTTCTTGTATTCTCCCAAAATAGTCTACCGAACTAAGAGAATTAAATGAGTTGATTTGCATAAAGTAGAACTGGGTCTGGCTTCTAGCAGTTGCTCAACCTGTGTCCGCTGTCATTGTCTAACAGTGACAGTAGCAATGTTGGAAGCAGTGGAGCCTGAGTTCAGGAAGAAGAAGGCAGGCAGCTGAGTACCCAGCTCGTGCGATGCAGGGAGAGGACAAGAAAGTTGAGGATGTTGACAAGGAAGCAGTGATAATGACGGACTGTAGAAGAGAAGTTGAGTAAGAGGGCAGATCATACATAGAAGTGAGTGAGATTAAATAGATTGGAAGAACTCCGTAAGTGGGAAGATTTTACACATAGAAAAACCCATCTTAAAATTCACATGGTATCTCGAGGGACCCCAAGTAGCCAAGGCAAACTTGAAAAACAGAAAGAACAAAATTCAATGTCTCAGACTCCCTGACAGCCTACTACAAAGCTACAGAAATCAAAACAGTGTGGCGCTGGCATAAAGACAGACACATAGTCCAAGGGAAGACAACAGAGAGCCCGGAAATAAACCCCCACATGTAAGGTAAAATGACTCACAACAAGGGTGCCAGGCCACTCAACAGGGAAAGGACAGTCTTTTAACAAATGGTGCTGGGAAAACTGGATGTCCACATGAAAAAGAATGAAGTTGGACCCTAACCTTATACCATATACAAAAGTTAACTCAAAATGGATCAAAGACCTAAACACAAGAGCTAAAATTATAAAAACTCTTACAAGAAAACATAGGGGAAAAGCTCCACCATATTGGCTTTGGCAATGATTTCTCAGCTATGACACCAAAAGTACAGGTGACAAAATAAAAACTCGATCATTTGGACTTCAGCAAAAATTAAAAACTTTTGTGCACCAAAGGACACAAGTGACAGGGCAACCCACATAATGGGAGAGAATATTTGCCAGCCATGTATCTGGCAAGAGATGAATATCTAAAATGCATAGAGGACTCATGAGACTCAATAGCAGGAAACCAAACAACCTGGTTTACAAATGCACAACGGGCTTGAATGGCATTTCTCCAAGGAAACGGCCAATAAGCACATGAAAAGATGTTCGGCATCACTGTCATTAGGGAAACGCAAATCCAAACCACAATAAGACCCCACTTCATATCCATGGCTGTAAGTTGAAAACAAACAAAATGGAAAATGCCAAGTGTTGGAGAGGATATAAAGAAATTGGAACCCTTGTGCATTCCTGGTGGGAATGGAAAATGGCCTAGCTGCTGTGGAAAACAGTTTGATGGTTTTGCAACAGTTAAACTAGAATTACCATATGATTCAACAGTTCCACTCCAGAGAACTGAGAGCAAGGATTTAAACAGATATTTGTGTGCTGATGTTCATAGCAGTATTATTCACAGCAGCCAAAAGGTATGAAGAAACAACCCAGTGCCCATAGGTGGATGAGTGGATAAACAAAATGTGGTCTATCCATATAATAAATACCATTCAGCCTTTAAAAGAAAGGAAATTCTGATGCAGGATACACTGACGAACTTAAAAATGTTATACTAAAAAAGAATAAGCCAAACACTAAGGGCAAATTTTGGTTTCCATTTATATGAAGCGCTCAGAATAGGCAAACTCATAGTGACAGAAAATAGAGCGGGGGTGCCAGGGGCTGGGGCGGGGAGAAGGGGAGTTGGTGTTTAATGGACACAGAGTTTCAGTTGGGGTTTGGGATGATGGAAAAGTTCTGTAAACAGGAGATGGAAATGGTTGCAAGACATTGACATTGTGAATGTACTTAAGTGCCACCGAACTGTATATTTTAAAATGGTTTAAATGGCAGGTTTCATGCATATTTTACCACAATTATATACATGTACACACACAGATACTTGGTTGCAGTTAGAATCAGTAAGATAGTAAGAGAAAAAGAGCAGGAGGTTGTAGCCAGAGGGTGGTGTATTTTGTTTTATTCTTTTGGAGATTGTGCGGTTCTAGCTCATCAGAGTCCGGCCTGTGACCATGGGTACCTGTCTGAGGTGAGCAGAAGACAGCGCCTTGCGAGGGCAGGAGAGCCAGCTGCTGGGGCTGCAGGGGCAGTGAGCCTGCCAGTGAGGGCGGGAGGGGGGGAGGGGTGGCAGCCTCAGAGAGGCCAGAGTTTGCTTGGGGAGCAAGCTCACGGTCTGCAGGTGGCCATGTGCAAACCTGGCTACTACGTATGGGCTGTAGGAGGATGAACAGCCTCCCTGGGAGGGGTGCAAGGGAAGTGGGGCCCCAGGAGAGCACCAGGCTCTGCCAGGGGGAGGAGGTGATGTCGGGCAGAGAAAGGGTGCAGAGGCCCAGAGAGGTGGCCCTGCCTCACTGGTGGGGCATCTCTGAGGAGTCCACGTTTGTCTTGGGGTTGAACCCCCTTTCCTCAGCTCTGCTCATTTACAATTTCATGCACTCCCTGTTGGGACGAAAATTTATGCCAAAGATCTGCTTCATGACTGCTACCGAACACATTTCACAGCCCATGATCACAGTGCAAACACAAAGGGAACCTTGGCAGAGCTACAGGCTTGAAATCCACACAGCCTGGCCCCAGGGCCCGAGCCACGCCTCTGGAGCGGCCCAAGAAATGCTTCTCCTCCTGGTCCAGAGAGTGGGATCGAATCACTGCTGACATCTGCCGAGGGCGCAGGGTAAGTCGGGGCTGAACGAACCCTTCTGGCAGGCACCCCTTAAATCCTTAAGGGGACAGCAGGTACTGTCTCTCCAGGTGCTGTTCACATGGGCTCTTGTTTTACTGGTGAACCCACATGCTGCACACTCTAATTCATCAACCTGAATAATTAATCCAGCTTATATGAATAATTAAGGCTCAGTTGGGACCTATTGCTGAGAAATCCTACAGTCATTTGGCTTTTTCATGCAGTATGAAGGAAGGAACCAGAAGGTAGGTGACAGAGTAGAAAACACTCACCCTTGCAGCTAACTGCACTGGGAGCTACCTGAGGCAACAGCCACCTGCCACCTCCCTGTTCAAGCAACACAGTTCCGCCTCCTTATCGTTTCTCAGGCTGGTCCTGGAGCGGGCTGTGTGGCGCTTGCGGCGTCCTGGATCCTGGTTGTTGCAAAATCATTTAATTCACTCTTTTTGAGGGGAGCCAAATTTTCTAGGGCTTTAATAAGAAAGAGATGGGCATTCGTAGTCTTTGGACAGAGGAGAAGACCTACTACATTCACACGGGCAAGGCACTTCATACTCACTGTTTGTTCCCTTAACTCACTCTTCTTGAACCATTTGGGAAGCAGGTAGTACACTGGTATGCCCACAGTCAGCGTTCAGCTCCTTCTTGCCTCAGGGCTTTTGCACATGCCAGTCTCTCTCTTGAGCTGCTCTTAGCCACTGCACAACTCCTCACTTCAGCACTTCAGCACTTCTTCCCTCCACACTTCAGCTTAAGGGTCACTAAGGAAAGCCCCCCAAAACCCCCAGGGCACATCAGGTTCCGCTGTTGTACATGCACCTGCCTGGACAGGGACTCCAGGTGTAATTAAACACTGCATGGTGTGTCCCTCAGCCAAAACACGAGCTCCCTCAGGGTCAGGGGCTTCGTCCGCCTTGTTATGAACTGCAGAGCCCACACAGAGCAGCTGCCCTGCACACTCTTGTGATGAATGGTTGATTGCAGGCGGGAAGGAGGGTTGAAACCCACATCTCTCAGACTCCAGAACCTAGGCACTTTTAACCACACCAAACTGCAGCAGAAGGAAGAGAGGATGGAGGAGGAAGGACATCTGAGGTCACGATGACAGCCATAGCATGGCCTTGTACAAACTAACCTCTTGGTGCCTGAAAGCTGTGGGGAGATGGCATGGCAGAGCAAGGGCTCTCCTAACACACCTGCACTGCCATCAGTCGTCAGGGGGACTGGTTTCTAGCAGGTCACTTAGTCCAGAGGCAAAGCTTGTCATTTCATGGTAGCTTCGCTAAGACAATTCACTACCCATACGCAACACTGTATTTTAGGATGAATGTCTGGGTAGAATGGGGGTTCACCTTTATCATGACACTGCATCCCTGATCCTTCCCTGCCCAGAGGCTGAGCACCAAAATCCTACCATCAGAACCTTTGTATCTGAGACTGTCATCCCTGCCCAAGGCTGTGATACCCAGGGAGGGTATGGCTCCCTGGGTATCACAGGGATATACTACCCTACTAGTATAAGCAGGGATACACTGCTTATACTACCGCCAGACCCCTGCGTGTCAGGGAAATGAACAGTGTGACAGCAGATATCGCCGAGGCGGTGGGCAGTGAGGAAGCTCTGATGACAAGCGACTCTGGTGTGAGCGTGTATGTGGGGATGCGGGGGGCAGATAGCACCTCAGCACACCGTGGGGAGGGCAACGGCGGCTGACATCTACCAAGGAGGCTGCAAGTCTGCACGGTGCCCCGGGGCCTTTCCTCCCTGTCGGAACAGGGAAGAACAGAAGCTGGTTAAATTCAAAACAAACTGTCTTTTATTCACTTTCTTCACCCCGTTTCTCCCTGCCCTGTTCCTGGAACACATTTCTCAGATACGTGCTGCCTTGTCCTGAAGACACAAGAAAGCCCTCACTGCGCCTGCCAGTGGGGCGCCCGGCTCACGGCTGCCAACCCAGAGCAAGGCCGCCCTGGAGGGCAGGGTTGCTCCAGCCTCAGGGACGGGGGGGCCCCGCACCCTCTTATCAGCTTCCCTCTGAAACCAGCTGTGGTCGTGCAGACTGTGCGTCATTCTAGCCCTTCTGTGCTCACTCAGAGATATAAATGTGTGCTTATAAATATGAACAGCTCGTTTCATCTTTAAGGGAGTACATATAATTTGTTCCAGACCAACTCTAATACAAATTGCTCTAAAAATAGATATCTGGAAACAGAACCTATCATTTCTTCACCATATTTTCTAGACACTGTGTTAACAGGAAAACAAACTGTTTTAGAAAACAGAAGTCTGTTTTTGAAACCGCAAAAATGAGGTCCACCCAGCATCCTGCTGTAGTCAGTCCTGCACCTGGTGGGCTCTGTCACCACCACGAGTGCTGTCCCTCTGCAGAAGTGTCAGCGTAAAGAAGCTCATGTTCTAGAACTGACACTGTTACGATCAGCCGCTTCGAAGATTATTGCCAATCCTAGCATAGTGCCTTGCTTTATCAATAAAAGGGGGGACTAGAATGATAACCCAAAGTACTTAAAACAGAGAATTACGATTGGGCCTTTATGGGCTGTCATGGACTGATTGCAATAACAGCCCCTGGATCTGTGCACACTTCCCTGTGTCGGGCCCCTGGGTAGTGTCTTACCACATCGACACTGGACTTGGCTATCGGACTGGCTTAAGCCAATGGGCCAGTACAAAGGTGATGCAAGCAGGCTTGAAAAGCACTTGCATGTGGGGGTTCGCCCTCTAACTGCTCTTGGAACCACGACCTGGGCTAGCCAGGTGGAGGTGAGCGATCACATGGAGCAGCAAGGGTGAGCAGTCCCACCTGAGCTCTCCTGCCCCAGCTATTCCTCAGCGAGCCCAGCTAGGTCAGCCAAGCCTGGCCACAAGTAGCAGAATCGCCCAGCGAAGCCCAGTCTGCACTGCAGCCCACAGAACCAGGAGCTAAACAAACAGCTCTTCGGCCGTCGAGTCTGGAGATCGTGTTAGCAGCAAAAGCTAACTGATACCAGGGCCAGTTTCCTGCCAATACAAAGAACTCCTGGCCGGGCGCGGGGGCTCACGCCTGTAATCCTAGCTCTCTGGGAGGCCGAGGTGGGCGGATCGTTTGAGCTCAGGAGTTCGAGACCAGCCTGAGCAAGAGCGAGACCCCATCTCTACTATAAATAGAAAGAAATTAATTGGCCAACTAATATATATAGAAAAAATTAGCCGGGCATGGTGGCACATGCCTGTAGTCCCAGCTACTTGGGAGGCTGAGGCAGCAGGATTGCTTGAGCCCAGGAGTTTGAGGTTGCTGTGAGCTAGGCTGATGCCACGGCACTCACTCTAGCCTGGGCAACAAAGTGAAACTCTGTCTCAAAAAAAAAAAAAAAAAAAAAAAAGAACTCCTACCTATCTTTCTCGTACAAAGAACCCTTAAAAATTAATAAGGAACTTTATTCTACAAATACATTCTCATTCACGAGCATTTTTGTATGTCAGTTTTATCCTTGGCTTCATACTTTGCAATGGCAAAATATTTGAAATCATCTCTCTTTCCATCAACAGAGGCCTAATTATATTCACATACGTAGTTGATGGGATACAAACTGGTATGACCTGCATGGAAGGAAATTTGGCAATATCTACCAAATTATAAATTAATCTACTCCTAGACCCAAAAAACCACTTTGAGGGAATTGTCCTACAGATATGCCTATATATGTATTGTGAAAAGATCATTCACTGAAGTATTATTTGTACAATCAAACAATAATACAGAGCATTGGAAACACGTGTCTATCAATAGGGACCCAGGCAGGCCACATCCACAATGAGGCATCGCACAAATGCTAAGCAAGAATGAGAAAGCTCTTTAGAACAGATAGTTAAGGGTCTCCAGCATGGCTGAAGGAAAATAGCAAGGTGTAGAGAAGTGTGCACAGTATGATAACTTTTATGTAAGAAAGTGGAGAATGAGAAATACATTTTCATGTATGCTTATGTTTGCATAAAGACTCTTGATCTTTGAATAATAAATTAGTAAAAATAGTTGCTTGGGTGGGGGGAGGGAGTTCTGGGAAATGCGCAGGTGGTTGACAGACGGGGGAAGGAGAATTTTTACTATAAACCTTTTTATTCCAATCGTGTCTTTGCTGCCCTTGTCATTCCACAAAAACTGCTCCTATTAAGGTGGACAGCGACTTTGGCTATGCTCAAATTCAGTGTCTTTTTCTCCATCTTCATGGTACATGACCACTAGGAGCATCTGACACATTGATCCTTCACTGCTCCTTGACACTATCTTCATTTGGCTTCTAGGACTCCACATTCTCTGGGGTTTCCTCATGCTCCCTGGCTCTCCTCACTGTCCCTTGTGAGAATCAGTAAAGTTCCTTATTGGTTTGTAGGAGTTCTTTGCATATGAAGGAAAGGAGCCCTGTATCAGTTAGTTGCTGCTGTGTGACACAAGCTCACCTGCTCCCCACTTTCCTTGGGGGCATCTCTCAATGCTGGAGACCTAGGGTTCAGCCTCGGGACTCTTCTATCCATACCTGCTCTCCTGGTGGTCAAGTCCACTTTCATGGCTTTATACTTCCTTTGTTATTAGCCCCCCAAACCTCCACCTCCAGATCTGCTCTTTTCAACTCCAACCCCAAATAGTAATCACAAAAAACAGTCATGGCAAATTTAACATGTCACAACAGAATTTCTGCTCTTCTTTGCTAAAACTGCTCTGCCTTAGGCACTGTAGCTGAGGGAAACTGAATGACCTGGTGCTCATGCCCCGAATCTTGCAGTCGCCCTTGAGTCCTCTCCTCTCACACCCATGGCGCATCCAACCACTGCTTGCTGTTTCCAGTGTCGCCCCATGGTCTGCCCTTACCTGCCAGGATCACTGCAACATTCTCCTAACTAGGTACTATGGTCCAAATGTTGGTGTGCCCGCAAAATTTACATGTTGAAATTTGACCCCCAGTTCAATACTACTTAGAGGTAGGCATTTAGGTCCTGCCCTCAGGAATAGGACTAGTGCCCTCACAGAAAAAGGCTAGAGGGAGCCTGTTTGCCCCTCTGCCACGTGGGGACACACAGAAGGTGCGACCTGCGAGGAGTGACCCTCACAAGACATCAAATCTGCCAGCACCTCGATCTTGGACTTCACAGCCGCCAGAACCATAAGTAGTGCATTCCCGTTGTGTGTCAATTACAGTCTAAGGCATTTTGTTACAGCAGCATGAGCGGACAAAGACACTAGTCTACCTGCTTCCACTCTTTTCCCTCAGCCAGAATGATTCTTTTATATGTCATCTCCTGCCATTCCTCTCCTCAAAACCCCGCAGCAGTGGCCCTCTCACTCTGAGCGAAGCCACGGCTGTCTAACACGGCCTACAAGGCCTCATGATCAGCCCCAGAGACCCACATGCCCGGCTCCTCTTCTCCTTCTAGTTTTTGTTCAGATGCCAGCTTCTCAGGTGAACCTGCCTGATCACCAGATTTAACATCACAACCACCCCCTCATCCTCTTCATCCTTGCTTAGTGTTCTCCAGTTTACCTTCTACTCAGAGCATTCTATTTACTAGTCTAGGAGAGAGATGCTCCTAGACTTATGGTGGGGTCATGTCTCAAAAATATACTAAGCTGAACTGCATTTAATACATCTGACATAGCTTAGCCTAGCCTACCTTAAATGTACTCAGAACACTTACGTTAGGCTATAGTTGGGCAAAATCATCTAACACGAAGCCTATTTTATAATGAAGCGTTGAACATCTCATGTAATTTATTGAATACTATACTGAAAGTGAAAAACAGAATGGTTGCAGGGATACCTGAAGAATAATTCCTACTTCACGATGGTGCCTAACACTTTCGCACATTGTAAAGCTGAAAATCGCAAGTCGCGCCATAATCGGGGACAAGTCAGGGACTGTCTGAAGTTTACTTATCTGTCTGACGTTGACCCCTACGCCCCACCCCCACTAGAAATAAGCTTCACGAGTCATTGCTGCATCCCTAGCAAGGAGAATAGCGTCTGGTGCACTCAGCAGTGAATGCATGGTTGGGCTAGTGGATGGACTAATACGTTGAAATATGGGAGAGTTTTACCTATTTTCAAAATTAAATTAAAAGAGAAAAAATAGAAAGTTTTATGGGGAAATAAAACGAAAAGTGTAGCTTAGCTAAATAAATGCACTTGGATAAAAAGAATGAGATAATTCTATGAATAATCTCCATTCAACTCAGTAAGTGAAAAATCCAGGTGAAAAAGTATGCTAACTTAAAAAAATTATATTCTTAGATGCTCCTGGAGTGTTACCCAGGAAACTGGTCATGATGGTTGGTCCTAGGTAAGGGAACGGGGTGGCTAGGGCACCAGGGTGGGCAGAAACTAGCTTTTCAATGAGCAACCCTTGCACTCTGTGAATTTTATAGCATGTATTAATACAAACAACATCTGTACAAAAACTAAAATCATAATAAAAGATTGCCGTTTGTAAATCACACTCCAAAATTAACACTTAATTGATTGGAAATGAGATGCGCAAATTCTCTTTAGAAAGAATGCTCTCGAGACTCACCAGAGACATGTCTGACGTGTCGCGGTGTCCAGGAAGGGCGGGCAGCCCCGGCAGCGCTGCAGAAGCAAACTTGTTCCGTGTCCACCAAGTACCATCCCGGGGCGGGGGGGGGGGGGGGGGGATCTGGACTAGCCGGCCCCACGTCCAGTGTCCGATCCTGCAGTCGGCCACAACCACTCATCCAAGAGGACGCGGCGAGAGCACGGAGACAGAAATGCTGTCCCCCCGCCACAGGCTCCTGCTGGAGGAACGTTTCCCTGGCGAGCACAATGCTTCAGGACCAAGAGGGGGTCCTCTCCACAGCGCCACCTGAACATTTTGGTCCAACTGTCCACGGGCCAGGCCACCCTGACTCCGCAGATGTCGTGGCCTACATTGGTGAAGTGGTTCTGTTGTCTCTTCATTCAACTCAGACGTTTCCAGTAAACTCATTGCCTATGTCAAGTTTCCACTTGTCCACAGGGGGGAAAAGCACAATATAGTCATTTTTTTAAATGCTAATTTATTGAATTTTTGTCATGTGCCTTCTATGAAAACTCCAAAGTCTTGGTACCAGCGATATTTCCAGTAATGTTAATCTAAGTAATTCCCTCTCTTACAATTTCAATATTGACAGAGCCAGGTTTAGATCATTATTTGACTTTTCCCACTTGTAGGGAGTGAATGCACTGGCTGGCCATGACTGCTAAGTACTTTGATTTGGGGCTGGTTTTTTTCTGTTGCAAATAAATAAACGGGCAGCCAGCATGACGCTTGGGCATCTGCCTCCAGACTGTGTAAGGTGAGAGTGCCCACGAAGACATGTCTGTTCCGTGTGTGAGACCAAGAGCATCCCCTTGGCCTGCAGCAAACTCGCCATCCTTGGCCACCTCCCCAACCCCCATCCTCACCTCTGCCCCCAAAACAGGAGTGAGCAACAGAAAGTCTAATGCTTTGCCCAGAAGCTAATAAAATTAAACTTATTGAAGATAGGACATGCTGCACACACACTAGCCAAGCCCTTCAGCCATTCACACCTTTTGATTAGAAGCAACACTAACAAGTTTGAGCAGATCATATATTAATATTTTTGAAGTGTTTCTCACATATATACACATATATATAGCTTTAAGATATATTATGATTGACTATGAATGCTAAATTATGTAGACTACAGTGGAATTCTTTTGGTTATTGTTTAAAAACATATTTGTTTGGTATTTGCATAAAGAAATATTAAATGGATATACTAGAAACTAGTCAATATTGCTGGGGCTGGGGTACATTGGGGACAGGATTGGGAGTAAACCTTTCTGCTGAAAATCTTTTAAATCATTTTAATTTTTAGACCGCAGGAATATATCACCCATTCAAATTTTTATCAAAGCAACCCTTGTTCCTGTCAGAAGGCTTTTGCATGAAGGTATAGCCATGCTTTTGGTTTTCTCTGGGCCCCCACAAAGGATAAACTCGGATCCCTCCATCGACTAGGGGTTCACAGGGATTAGTGTGTGTAACAACCATGCTTTCAAGTTTCTGCGTTTGATGCTTTGACATCTCAGGGCTGTGCTCTCGCTGGACTCCCGCCAAGAGTTAGCCAGTCCCTAGAGATAGGCAAGCACCCAGCCGCCGCGTGCCCTGCACGTGCAGATGACCAGCGCAGAGTCCACACCCCAACCACCTCCTTCACCAAGCATTCATATGCTGGGACCAGGACCAGGTCCAGACCACTAGGCACAGTCCTATGTCCCAAGCCCACTGCAGTTATTCAAACTGGCCAATCCCAAGCCTGTTTACCTGCCTCTCCTGTTCCTTCCTGCACAAACCACAGCACAGGCTGGTGCTACGTTTTGCCTTCTTCCTCTGCCTCCTGACCTGCCCTGGCACTTCCCCGAGTGGCTTCCATGGCATGGCATGCCCCTCCTCTTGCTAGGGTATGGGGTATAGCAACTGTCTTTTCAACGGCAGTGGTCTCCTGATCTGCTGGCCTTGCCGTGCCTGAGTAATAAAATCTACATTGTGAAACCTTGAGCCTACAGTGGAATATTCGTCTGCAGGAGGCATCATAGACTTGAGACAGAGTTCCAGATGCAATAAAAATGCTTACAATTTGGCAGCATGCTCTTTTAAATGAAATCCAAGAGCGTGTTCTATCCCAAGGAGGAGAATGTGGTGACAGTTAGGACACATCGCTCAGGGCAGCTTGCCTGCAACACCTCTGCATGTATTTCTATTAATAAATGTTATATCCAGGAGAGCTGTATGTCTATTAATGAGCCCAGTCTGCTCGGTTTCCAGGTAGCTGTGCTTGTCCGCCACCCCACAGTGAGGGCAGGTGCTGGACAGTGTGTCATCAGAGGGTGGGTCTAGGGAATGTTTACAATGTGCATTTTTCACTTTAGCAAGCCTCATACGTAAAATCCAGAATTTATTTACAAAGCAGACAAAGAGGAAACTTCAATAATGTTTGCTGAAGCTTCTTTTCAAAAAGGATATTTAGGTGACTTAAATGATTTGATTTGCTAAAAAGGATTTGTTTGAGTTGCACCCCACGTTGTAGGGGCCTGTCTAATGGAGTAAACGAGGTTCTTGACAGTAGCCGTCACCCAACTGTCAGTAATAAAAAATAAAAGGGAGTGTCCAGGCCACTGCTGCCAGGGGTCTCCTGGTTGCCAGGGCAGCAGGAGGGACGCGAGAGCAAATAGGGAGAAGCAGATCCTTGGAGGAATGTGTGGGCTGGAGTGAAAATTCACATGTGAACCTGAACTACTCTGCTGTTGGTTCTTTGACAGTTTAAAGGCTGGAAATTCTTCATTCTTTTACTTGGTCAAGTTTCTTCTTTTGCCAACACTTCAAAATTGGATATTTCACATAAAAATCAGATTTCTAGCTTCTATTGAAAGAGCAGGAGACCTGGCCACACTGGGTCCACACCTCCAGGCAAAACAACCCGCTAAACTGGGCAGCAGTGGCTGCTCCCTCAGGCAGTGCGTGAGCTGCCGCTTGCCGCAGGGATAATAAGTGTTACTACCTACGTATCACTGTGCTTAAAGGAAGATGTATTTGTATTATGGCTCTTTCGAGCATGGGAACATGAAGAATGGGCTTAGAAGACCAGGTTTTTCTAAGAAAATCAGAAACCAGAGACCTACTCTGCCATATTTAACAGGACAACAAATGTCCACACGTCTGACCCAACTTGAGAGTCCTCGTTGTACACTGACTGGGGACCGTGGAGCTCCTTCAGTAAAGGCTGAGAGGAGGCGTGGGGAGTCAAACTCAGGTCTTAACAGAAAAATCCAGCCTGAGCAAAGGAAGCCGCCATCGCAGGGGCTGGCAGGCTGCCGAGAACGTGGACAGGTCCTCCTCTGTGGAGCATGCAGTCGGGACAATCCACAAATCAGTCACTGAAAGGTGGACAGGAATTAGTTGAACATGTTGAACAACTCTAACCTTAGCCAGTGAGCAAGAAGCCTTATCCTGTACAGAAATGAATTTGACTCTGGTCAATTTGGCAGCTGGCCAGCCCCGGTCAGCCACCTACGAGCCCATTTGAAATCAGGATTAAACTGCACGCAGCTGCACAGCAGAAGAGGAAATGCAAACTCCACAGAAATCCCACATGCTCTGCAGCTGGATCACCAAAGAGGCTTCCTCTGGCTGCCAAAGAGGAAACTGGAGAAGAGGGAAAACCCTAAGTTGAAAGCAAAACAAAACAAAAACCAGGCTGTTTTTTCATTCTTCCATTGGAACAGGTCATCCCTTGAGGTGAGGACACAGCATGTTTCCTAAGCAACCACCTTACAAGGACAGCACGGGGCCAGCCCCAGGGTCAGCACTTGGTTTCCACCCCTGCCCTGGGCAGGGGACAAAAAAACTCACATCTTTACACATAAGCATCTTAAACAGACCAAAGTAGAGTGACAGATTTTATTTAATTAAAATAGATTAAAAAGACTGTGTAAAAGAATTAGAATTCTCAATAATTTACTATTTACATTAGCAAATGTTGGCCATTAGCAAAACTGAGGAGAGAAGTTCACAGCACCCAGACCCGCCCCTGGGGGCAGTGGAGCCTCAGTTTCCCTCTAGACTCCCACCCTTTCAGGGTCTCTGTGGCTGAAGCACCAGGCACCTGGCCTGAGCCGGTAGATGCCCGCAGGCCTCCTTCCCTCTTGAGGACAATCGTCACCTCTCGGTCCTAGCTCGGGGCGGCACCGATCTCACCGACTTCCACCCTCCTTGTAGGCGGCACTCCCTGTTTGAGTTTGATCTTCTGTAAACTTCTCTGGGTTGACCCAAACCCAGTTTCCAGACAGAAGGTGAAAAGCAAAATAGAAAGGCCTCGAATCCCGGTTCCCAGGGAATCCTGCGTCGTCCAAAGCGTGGCGGCTTGTCAAAATCCCTCTTGAAACACTTTGTGTGTTGGACGTGCGAGGAAATGGGGAGGAGCTGGGTGGTCAGCGGCCCTGGGCCCCCTGGCCAAGAGGGACACTCCTCCTGGGAGGCAGTGACAGCGAGAGCAGAGCCCGGCAGGCCGTGCCCACCCTGGCAGCACACAGCCCTGCAGGCACCGAGTGCAGGGAGCAAGACCAGGGACAGAGGAGCAAGCTGCTGGGGACACGGGGAGAGAGAAGACCCCGCCAAGCACAGGCCCTATGACCTCCGTGACCCGACCCTCAGTCCCTGCAGACCTTGTGGTCAGCCGGATCCACCAGACGCCTCTGCTACTCCCCCGGCAGGACACCCAGCTTGCGAGCGTGGATGGCTGGTGGGGCCTGGGTCCTCCAGGAGGCCAGGCTGGGCCCGTGCAGCGGCCAGCGTCAGAGCCAGTCCAGGCCGAGGTGCGGGAGGGCCCGCGTCGAGGCTCAGTCCAAAATGTCCGTCTCGAAGGGGACCAGGTGGTAATAGGACAGGTTGGTGACGTATGCTGCGGGGTCATCCCCGTCCTCCAGCTCTGAGGGGGACTCGCTGCTGTTCTCAAACCTGAAATGGGGGAGAAATAGGTGAGGGCTCACTGACCCGGCTGGCGCGGGGAGAGCTGGGCAGAAGGCGGTCGGTGGGAGGCGCGGGGCCACACCAACCCTCGTGGCAGCCCCACAGCCAGTGGCGCGTGGGCGACCCCGCAGGGGAGGTGCGGGAGCCACGGGAGCAGGAACCGGCTGGTGAGAGCATCCTGCGGGCCTCGACCAGAGCTCTGGCCAGGCCGCCCTGGGACCGCCGCCAGCTGCGCTTGGCCTCCCGCTCTCTCCGGCCGCCCGCCTCTCCTGCTGTGCTCCTGGCCCTGGGCCTGCGTGGGCACGGCAGGCGGCGCCTGACTCGGAGCGGGCAGCACGGCCTGGCCGCGGCTCTGCTGAGCTGTGGCCAACACAGTGAGCGCCAAGGAGGCTGGGGCAGACAGGAGGCCGGAGAGGAGCCTGTGAGGCCCTGGAGGTGACCGGGTGGGCGGGGAGCTGAGGGAGGGGCGTGTGGCGGGTGTGAGGGGACAGGAAAGCCCTCCTGATGTGGATTCTCCATGGCTGGACGTGCAGGCCACGTGGACAGTGGCGGGCGCCTCCCCCGCTGTCCCAGGAGCCTGCCCCGCCCGCCACATCTCCGTGCCGGCCCCCAGTGCCTCGCCCGTGGGCAGCTGTAAGACCTTAACTGCATCTGGACAGCTCTGGGTGACCAGGAGGGCACAGACGGACCAGGCCGTACAGCCCAGGCCTCCGGCTGCAGATGCTGAAGCACGGTGGGGTTGGGAGGAGACTGAGTATGTCGTACAGAATCCCGCTGACCTCAAACCATGGGGCTGCGACGAGAGCTTTAAAATGTTCGGATAGAACAGGCTGCAAAGGTGGGCTTTCCCCGAACAGCCGCGAGGCCTGGCTCTTGGTGCCCAGCTCCTGCCTCAGCCTCCCTGCAGCCCACCGCCCTGGGGCATGAGGCCGCGGCCCCAGCTGTGGACAGGAAAGCAGTGCGGCTGTGGCTCGCGGAGATGAGAGCAACTCTCCTACTGCGTCCTAATGAACTAAATCTCTTCCCCCAAACCAGTGCTGGGCTGAAACCCCAGGCAGAGTCCTGGGCATGTGGGCAGGGCTCAAGCTGGGTGAGGGGCATGAGGAAGGAGAAGAGTTGGCATGCTTGGGAAAAGTGAGTCACAGGCCTGAGGCCTAGATCCATCTGTCCTCCACGCCCCCAGCAGAACTACCAAATGCCTCAGCCCTGGTGACCTCCCAGGGGCTGGGCATCCCTTTAGCCAACCAGGAATGCACTGGCAGAGGTGCAGCTGTCCCCGCCGATCCCATGCCCACTCCCTGAGTGCAGTCGAGTCTGTGGTCCTGGGCACCAGGGCCCACTCTACCCTGGGCCGGAGCACGGGCTGCCTGCTGTGGCTCATCACATGAGCCCTGCCCCGGCCTGCTCTGGATTCACAGGTGGGGGCAGACGGTGAGCCCTGAGTGCCTCTGTGGATGGCCACAGTGGGGCTGGGGCTAGACCCTCGGCCCGGCCATGCTGCCGGAGATCTGGCAGCCAGAGACGCCTGGTGAGCCAGAGTCGGGAACTCCTGCTCCCTGGGCAGCTTGGAGTGCACACTGCTTCGCTAGGCTTTCCTGGGATCACGGGGATGTTCACTGGCCCTCTCACCCTGGGAGCCAGGCGTCCCAGGGCAGGTGGCCGCCTAGTCGAGATTTGTCATTCCCGGACATACAGAGCCCTGGGCAGCCGGGAAAGCCACACTTCTGCCCTTTCTCCTCGGCTCCAAACTGTTCGCAGTTGAAGCCACTGCTTACATCTGGCCTTGTTCCAGGGTGCTGAGGGCCTCTCAGGGACAGATAGGGTCCCCCTGGGGACCGCGGCGGAGTCAGAGCTCGGACCCGCCCAGCTGGGGATGAGGAGGGCGGCCATCTGTCTTCTCCACCAAACACTCCCTGGCTGGTAACACCCCTGCCAAGCTAAGGGACCACCCTCCCTCCCTCCACGGACACGTCCAGCCTTGCACTCGGTGGCGCCAACCCTGGCAGCAGGCGCCCACAGGAGCCGAGCGCATGAGCCGTGCGGGGTTCGACGCCGCGAGGGGAGGGCAAGGCGCCAGGGGCGGGCAGGAGGGCCTTCGCCCGGGCTGCCGGCACAGCCTCCCCAGCAGCTCAGGACAGTGCCATCAAGAGGGGTTCTCACCGCATTCACCCAAGGGACACCTGAGAACTGAGAAAGCGGGGGCTGCCAGCCAGCGCCAGGCCCGCGAGCCTGACAGGGGTCTCGTGCTCAGTCGCAGAGCAGGGGCCCAGAAGAAGAGGCTCCTCCTGGGGTCACACCGTCTCCTGCGGCCACTGGCCCAGAGGTGGGTCTCGCACGAGTGCCTGGCCTGGTCCTCGTTTCCTCTGCTGTGGCAGGCGGACTGGACCCGAGCCGCCCCTGGGCGGTGCCGCTCCTGGGCCAGGGAAGACTGCAGCCGAGCTGCCTGTGCAGGGGCCCTCACAGCGGCCCACCCTGAGAGAGCAGAACGGCCCCCCTTGAGGGTGAGAGAAGCCAGGAGAGGTTCAACAGCCTCCTGAGCTCACATAACCGAGGAGCGGCTCACACTTGGCTGTGGCGCAGACAGAAGCCAGGTTGTGACTTCCCCCCACACTGCCTGGGGACGCTGGCCCCAGTGATGCGCCAAGGAGAGGCCTGGACAAGAGCCACGGCTGAAGGCATCTGCACCCCGTGGTGCTCCAGGTGCCATCCAGAGCTCACGTGATGGCCAAAAGTCTTCTTATCAGAGGCGGAAAGACAGAGAAGACAGGAGCATCCAGGCTTTGGCTGTCCAACCTCGGTAATCAGATACACCCTCCGCTCCTCAGAGCAGGCTGATGGCCGGACTCCACCCTGTGGGCCGCGAGGACGTGAGGCAAGCACGTCTCAGGCCCAGGGGACAGACCAGGCCCTTCGAACCTGGAGCGTGTGGCCCTCCCGGCACTGGGCCTGGGCATGGAACCACCACACCCCTCATGGCCCAGCATGACCGGGCCCTGGACTCGGCAACTTCTCCCAAACGCCCCTCACAGCCAGCGACTCGGTCTTCCCACAAGGTTTACGAATCAAGATCTCAGCAGTTCTGGAAAAGGCAAACTTTAAAACCAGTATCCAAATAGGGGCAGGGACTGCTTGGGGGCGCTGGGCACATCTGCCCCTCCCCATGTGCAGTGAGCCCAGCCCCGCATGGGCTGGTGGCTCAGAGATCCTCCTGCAAAGTGATATTCAAATCGGTGTACTTACAAATGCTCCGTAGGATCCACACCCGGGTGCTGGTCTTTTCCGTTTGGTATACTGTGGTCAATAACTATTGTTTCTGTATTTGCTAAACAAAATCCATTGGATCTCATGATTTCTGAAAACCAGAGCAATAAGGTAAGTGTTTAGGAGAGGTCTGAGTTTCAGGTTTACACAGATCACCCTCCTTCCCCTCCACCTCTTGCCTCCCTCTCTCCCCCGAGCCTCAAGAGCCCTCTCTACCTTGCAGACGCCAACACCATGGGAGCCGCCTGCTGACGCTGTGTGGGCCGGGAGGCATGTCACTCCCCACACAAGGACGCCCTGGCCATCCGAGCATCTCCCCGCACACCCTTCCCCATGGGCTTAAAGCTAGGGTAGAATGAAAGAGCACCAGACTCACATCTGCGAGCCTGCATTCGAGACCAGGTCTAACGCACAGGCACGTGGCCTCTGCAGGTTACCCACCTTTCTGGGCTCTCACCTGCAGCTAGATAGGAATGGCATCTACCACCTGGATGGGTGTACAGATGGATTGAGATCACTGTGCATTTTAAACCCCAGTGAAAGTGGGTGAGTTTCACTGTTTTGTTTTATGTAATTCTGTAACTAAATGGATTTCTTCCCAATAAGACAGATTTTGGAAATTTAGAAAAGGCAACGAAGAAAAACAACTTCCTATGTCTACATTGGCTGTATGGTGTTAGCTTTGGAGGAAGTTTGGTGCTCGTCCAAGGCTGGAAGGGTTCCACCTGTTGGCACAGATGATGTGGAGCCTGACAAGAGCTCTGTGCCCTTAAGACTCAGTTTCGTCCAATGAAAGATCTCAAAATTTATTAGAAAATCTCTGAGGGTCCTTCTGACTCTAAAGTTCCATGAACTCCTGGATTCCATTACATCATCTGATCTGTTCAAGTATAAAAAGCAAGTGTGGCTTGATCTTCTTCTTCCTACTATTTGTTGTAGCTTATTTACAGATCCCAAGGGACTGCGTTTCAGTCCCTTCCCTCCACAGATGGGCAGGTCTGGTAACCACGACCATTTCTCCCAGCGTCGAAGGCCTCCCTGTGAAGCCGGCTCATCCCAGCGTCAGCTCAGAGTCGGCTGAGCTCCATGCTCAGGACCACTTCTGTCCTTGTAGGTCAGGCCCTCTATTGACCTCACTGCAAAAGTCATGCCTAAAATACACTCCAAATTCCTGGGGCCTTCTCTAGTCCAAGGGATTATCAGCTTCCCATGTGGGCCCAACACACGAAACGCACTGCTCCACACAGCGCCTGCTGGCCCCTGCACGGCATGCCCGGGAGAACACGGCTCAGCGCCCAGTGTTGCTGGGCATCCGGCGCCTCAGTTGCTTGGGGGATTGTTTTATTTTTTTCTTATACCTTAACACAATTTAGATTGGTTTATTTCCAAGTAGGGAATTGCTTTCTTAAAAAACTGAAATTGTCATTTTCTGCTTATTTTTAATCTTCCTAGGTATTCAATTCACAGTTCTTGAACTTCCTTCCACATGAAGAGAATTCGGGAAAGAAACTATTAATACACAAAAATGAAGAAAGAAAAACAGATTTCCTCCTTTCTCTTGTGAGATCAAAGTGACATTCATCAATCATATTTGCTGAGTATTGATAAAATTTCTGCCTAACGATTTGGAGAAGGGGCCGCTTGTGTTTCACAGGAGCATCAGTTCCTGGCCGTCCCTCCCTTCCTCCCGGGACCACCTGGCAGGTGCCGGGCCCTGAGAAGGAGCTCTGCAAGCCCGTGAGGAGTCGGCGCTGGGCCCGGTCGCTACATCTCCAGGTGCAAGAAGGGCAGAAAGAAGACGCTTACCAAAGTCTAGCTGAACAGGCATGACTCTGAAAATTACTAAATCTTAACAAGATAGATTAAGATTCTCTCACCTCTCAATTTAAAATGGGTGTCAGCACAGAACCACTTTCTTTATTGTTTTTATTAACTCCGACCCAAATCTGTCTTTCTCAGGAAGCACATAACACCTCAAAGCAACCTCTGTACAGCTGGCTGACAGCCCGTCCCCTTTCTCCCACCCCTTTGCCAAGAAAATCTGAGGGGAGGGCTACAAGTTAAAACAAATGTCACTGCTGCAAATCATTTCTGAACAAAATTCTGAAGAGTTACTTTGCATGCCTGATTTTTCTTAAATATGAACTTTGAAGGCCTAGAAATAGAATAGCGCCCCCAACAGCTTTGTCAGAAATCATCCCTTAACTGCCTATGACAAGAAGCATTTGTGCACATAAATGTGGCTTAATTGTTCACAAGTCTGGCTGGGCCCTGGAGGACACTAAGGTATGTCTGGTGCCTCCTGAGCGGCCCTTGCTCTCTCAGGCCCAGACGGAGAAGGCTTCGCTCAGACACAGCACATTTCAATAAAGATGGTCCCCAGAAGCTCTGGGTCCCTCCTGGTCCCCCCCCCACCTCCATCAGCCCCAGGACCTCGAATAACCTCTGGGCAACCAGGTTATGTAGCTGGCAGGTTTGCAATGACCCATTCATTCCAAACTGGTTTGGAAAGGGATGGTTTATTGAACAGCAAATTGTATTTTAATATGTATTTTAATACATATTAAATACATATTTTAATACATAAGCAAGTGTCAGACCGCGGCACACTTAAGACCTAGGGAAACACGCACGGTGTCTATCTGCCTGTGCCAGTTAAAAATGGAGCACACAATCTGCCACAGTTAATTATTTGTATTTATTTGGTCACTTTAACAAAAAAAGTCTTAATTTCTTAATTACAGAGCTGTATAAATTCATGGTGGCCCAAAGTTTAAAAAGACAAAAAGCATTTAGTTCTAGCCAGCCGCTAAATGTAGGGACCACCAGTTTAAGCAGATGATCTTCCTAAGGAAGAGGGACTTGTAATGAGCCCTATTTGGTGACTCTGCCATGTGCCTTCAGCCGCAGCACTAGCAGGTGTGGAGGGTCTGGGGTGTGGAGTGTGGCTCAGGCAGGCATACTCAGATGGAAAAGCACGCAGACTCTGCCGTGCGAAGGATCTGCCACTTACGTCTGGGGAGGGGTCACTTCTTGCTCAGCCTCTTCATCTGTAGAATGGCAATAACAGTATTTTCCTAAAGGGCACTGGCGTGGACTAAAGGAGATGCCGTGTGTAAGGAATGTGACAAATGCTGGAGGGGCAATGCTCCATAGACAGCAGTTATCACAACCATTATTGGTAACATCCTCATATCTATTGTGACATGAATAAAAAAGAAACGGAGAAAATGTTATGATTAAAGAAAAATTACAGTGACCAAAGCCTCTCTTTAAACATACTCCAAATGTGAATTTCTCATAAGTCAGTTCAGTACTATAGCAAAAATTGCTGCCAATTTAATTCTTTAGTTGCATACATAACCGATTCCATGAAATAGCTAATTTTCAAGCCACGTTTTTATATCTGTATTTTCACCTAAACAAGAGCCCTGCTTTATATGTCTCACCTTTTTTAACTTTTAATTTTGAGCTAATTTTAGAATTACAGAAAAGCTGTAAAAGCAGTAGAGAGAGAGAGATCTTGTATACCCCTCACCCACTTCCCCTAACGTCGTCGTTTTCTATGACTGTGGCATTTTACCTTGATCACATCCAGGAAATTAACACTGGCACAGGACTGCTCACTATAGACCTGCTTTACTCATGCTTTCCCACTAACACCCCTTGTGCCTGCCCTGGGCACACTCCAGGGGCCCTCACTTCATTGAGCGCTTGTGCCTTGGTCTCCCACGACCTCTGACAGTTCCTGTCTTCCCTCGTCTCTCCCGACCCAACACTTTCAGCGAGGACTGGGGAACTATTTTAGCAAACGGCCCTCGGTTTAGGTTAGTCTGAGGTTTCCGAGGGACAGGGTGATGCGTTTTTGGCAGGGGTCCCGGGCAGCAATGCCGCCACGCGCTTGGCTTGGCGTGCTGGGAGCTCGGGCCCCCCTTCTGGGGAGGCCGGCCTGCTCCCGGGGCAAGGAGGCTCCTGCTGCTGTCTCCAGAAGGGTGACCGCCCTTCCCTTTGCGGTGAACACGCTTCTCGGGGGGAGGTGGCTTGAGACTGTGTGGATCCTGTTTCCCCTCAAACGTCCATCTACCAGTCTTAGCATCTGTCCACAATGGAGCATTTTGGGGGACAACAATTACCACTGTGCCTGTTTGCCTGATGGCGACTTCTCTTTTTCCGACCGCTGCTATGGCTCCACATGCCGCATGCAGCCAGCCCTTCACACGAGCAATTCGTCTGCTCCTCGTCTCAGCACACGTTTAGTCTCAGCCTTGAAAGCATTCGTTACGCAGCTTTCTCCCTTTCAAACCCTCTTTTCTATGGCATTTTCAAGGTGCTTCAGCAGGAGAACAAAACCCGAAGTGGGGCCTTTTTATTAAGCGGCTAACTGACTCCCCCTGTGTGGTAAGGTGAGGCTGAGACTGTACAGATACTGGATTAAGGAAAAATAAAATTATAATTCATTTCCGCCCCCCAACCTGACGGATCAGACTCTGGCTGAAATGGAGGCTGAGGTTGGCATTTCCTTCTGCGCGCACGGGCCAGCTGCACGTTTCCTACACGGCACAGGCATCAGCTGAACAAGGGCGAG
>VSMD01065259.1:0-80919 GCA_008750895.1 Mirza zaza
GCAAATACATTATTTGTGCGACTTTGGGCAGCCCACATCACCTCTCTGTGTCTTCTGTTTCCTCGTCTTTGAAATGAAAAGGTTGGATCAGGTCGCTGTCTGTTAAAATTCTGTAGAGCTTACCGGGGGTTAAGAAAAAGTATTAGAGAAATATGAAGTTCAACATTCTTTTCTGTGTTCCTGCCCCACCCTGTAGAGTGGGAACTTCTCCTAACACTTCTGCACTTTCAAGGGAGTATAGGGAGGAAGTTTAGGCTCTGATCGCTTTTTCCTCATGCCAAGAACAACTCATGTAAAGTAGAAAGATCGGGAGAGGCTGGGCGAGGTGGCTCACGCCTGTAATCCTGGCACTCTGGGAAGCTGATGTGGGCATATTGTTTGAGCTCATGAGTTCGAGACCAGCCTGAGCAAGAGCCAGACCCCTATATCTACTTAAAATAGAAAAGAAATTAGCTGGACAACTAAAAATATATAGAAAAAATCAGCCAGGCATGGTGGCACATGCCTGTAGTCCCAGCTACTCGGGAGGCTGAGGCAGAAGGATTGCTTGAGCCCAGGAGTTTGAGGTTGCTGTGAGCTAGGCTGACGCCACAGTAATCTAGCTGGGGCAACAGAGTGAGACTCTGTTTCAAAAAAAAAAAGAAGAAGATCGGGAGAGGTGGTCATTTCTTGGACCATTTTTACCAGGTCTGGGGATACTGTGCCTAAAAACTGACGCGGACACTCACAGTCATTTCTTCCTGCACTTGTTAGGGTGAGAGGCCAGCTGGGGACAGCTGTGCAGAAGCCTGAGGAAGCATCTGCAATAAACACTGTAATATATTGCACAGTTATCTGCATAGATGGATATAGAATTATATTTTCCTGGGGAAGTCAATGTTTTATCATTTGCAGTGATCTTCTCTGTACCCACAATTTTTTTTTTACTTAAAGATTATTTTGTCTGGTGCTAATATGGCCACCCCACCTTTATTTTGTTGTTAGTATTTACTTGATGTATCTTTGCCCCTTTATGTAGTTTCTACATAAAAATGTTTCTATGTTTTCGCTGTTTTTTTTTTAAACCGCAGTTAGCTGGATTTCCCCAATTCGATCGGATAATCTCTTTTAACTGGGGTGATTATTCCATTTCCATTAATTGCGATTATTGACATATTTGGACTTGTTTCTTCTGTTTTAATTTTTTTTTGAGTTTCATTGGTTCTGCTTTGTGTATGCATCTAATTTTTCTTTTCTGGTCTATAAAAAATTAAGGTTTTTTTTTCTTACTACTTTTTTCTCTCCCCTGGGATAGAAGTTAATAGCTTCCATTTTTACTCTTTAAATGATTATCTTGGGAATTTACTGTGCACATAAGACTTCACAACTTTTTTTTTTTTTTTTTTGAGTCAGTGTCTCTCTTTGTTGCCCAGGCTACAGTGAGCCATGGCGTCACCCTAGCTCACAGCAACCTCAAACTCCTGGGCTCAAGCGATCCTCCTGCCTCAGCCTCCCGAGTAGCTGGGACTACAGGCATGCGCCACCATACCCGGCTAATTTTTTCTAGCTATATTAGTTGGCCAATTAATTTCTTTCTATTTATAGTAGAGATGGGGTCTCGCTCTTGCTCAGGCTGGTTTTGAACTCCTGACCTTGAGCAATCCAAGGTTGGCTAAGCAATCCAAGCAATCCTGCCTTGGCCTCCCAGAGTGCTAGGATTACAGGCTTGAGCCACCGGGCCCGGTCTAAGACTTCACAACTTTTAATGTTGGTATCCTGAGTGCCGTTACCTGCCTACCCTGCCTGATGGCGAGAAGGTCTAAAGACTCTAGTCATCTCTCTTCTAATTAACACACTCTGTTGTCTAGGATTTTAATCCTATTTTTTTTTTTTATTAAGCGGATTTACCAGTTATTTTTACTTTATGAACACATGGTTATTTAGATTTACCTACATGTTTTACCCTCTTCACCTTTCCCCTTTGTCATTCCTTCTTGCATCTCAGACCTTCCTCTCTGAGATCCTCTTTTATTCTCTCTCCACTACATCCTTTAGAAGTTCTTTTACGTGGGCTGTTGGTGGTTAGAGCTTTTCATTTTTGTTAGTCTGAAAATGCCCTTGTTTTGCCCTTGTTCTTGAGGTATAATTTTAGATCTGCTATTCTAGCTTGGCAGTTATTTTTTTCTCAGCCCTATGCAGAGAGAATTTTGATGACTTCTGTTGCTGCTGTTAAAAAGTCTAATTGTTGCTGGTGTAAATTGCTACCTCTGTGTAGGGAGTGCTGGTTAATCCTCTTCATCTGAGGCTGCCTTCCTTTAAGCCTTTCTGCTTGTCTTTGCTGTTCTGTAGCTTTCCCATAATGTGTCTAGGAATAGGCTCCTTTTTAGTCTGTTTGGTATAAATTATACTTCTTGTATATGTAGATTCATATCTTTATTAGTTCTGGAAAATTCTCAGTTTCTGCCTTTTCAAATGTAACCTCTTCTTTATTCTCTCTATATTTTCTTTCTGGGATCCAAATTAGAATATATGTTAGAATATTTCATTCTGCCCTTCCTATCCTTTAACTTCTTATTTTCCTCTTCTTTCCTTTGTGTTGCTTTTTATTTTTAGTTCTACCTTCTAGTTTACAAACTCTTTTCTTTTTTTAGCTGTGTCTAAGCTGTGTGTGTGTGTATGTGTGTGTGTGTGTGTGTATGTTATTTTTAAAACATCCTCCCTGCGATTTAACTTCAACAATTACAGTTTTACTGCATGGATGTCCTTTGGTATCAAATCTATCTGGTCATTGTTGATCACGTCTTGTTACTTATTTGTGAGCTTGTGTTTGGCCAATCCTAATCTGGGAGAATTTGGAGGATATGGACTAAGGACGCTTCCGTCAGGAGATGATTTGCATTTTTATCTTCCAAGAGCCAAAAACACTATCCACCTGGGGCAGTTCTAGTCCGTTTCCAGGTACCTGGCTTACTAGTGGAGGATCAGGTCCACCCCCCCCACCTTGTTATTGGCCCAAGAATTAGTAGTCGATGTGACACTGATCTTCCCTCATGAGGGTTTTACTGTTCCGTTCTAGCTTCAACTTGATTTTTCTTGCCCCTCGGAAATTTCCCTTACGTCTTGTGATTCCACTGATGAAATTTTCTTTGCTTTAGAGTTTAGCTATCTTGTATGCAGAAGCTCTTCAGAGTGTCTGGTCTGCATGCTGCTGAAGCGGAAGTCTGGATTCCAGACTCCCCGGCAAAGTAACAACAAAGCCTTCCTTGGCCTTAGGTCCTCCCAAATATGCCAGGATCTCTGCATTTGGGGATGATAAAGTGGATAGTGCATTTCATCCCTCCTCTGGTTTGTGGGTGGTTCAGAACCCAGAGGGGTGAGGTTAATTGGTACCTCCAGCCCACCACACTGCCATTCACTGTGAAACCCCAAGAGGAGAAAGTAGAATTTGTGTTTGCTGCAATCTATTGCCCACAGAGAGCCTCAGGCCTCGTGTTCCACAATACACTCTTTTAGGTAGGAGGGGCTGGACAAAATATATATATTTTTATTTCGATGGATTTAAGGGGTACAAGTGTTTTTTTGTTGCATGGATGAGTTGTATAATGCTGAAGTCAGGGCCTTTAGGGTGCCCATTACGAGAATAGCAAAATATTTTATCCCTTCCCCTTCTCCCACCCTCCCCCCTTCTTAGTTTTCAATGTTCATTATACCATGTTATGACCATGTATACCCCTTGTTTAGCTCCCACTTGTAAGTGAGAAGATGTGGTATTTTTTCCTGCATTCCTGAGATACCTCACTTAGGATAATGGTCTCTAGTTCCATTCAAGTTGCTGCAAAAGACATTATTCCATTCCTGTTTATGGCTGAATAGAACTCCATGGTATTTACATACCATATTTTCTTCATCCACGTCTCAATTGATGGACACTTAGATTGATTCCATGTCTTTGTGATTGTGATGGGGAGCCAGTTTCATTCTTCTGTAGGTGGCTATCCAATCTTCCCGGCACCATTTGTTTTTTTTTTTAACAGTACTAGACAAAATAATTTCTAATGACCCTTCTGGAAATTTCTGAGGCTCTTTATTTCATATTAATGTGCAATTCCTTGATTCTATTATTTGATGATCAGGTAAATACATATAAGATGTTCCCTTCCCCTTGGTATGAGATTGTCTCGGTTTACTATATGAGAACAATTTGGAGATCAACTGTAGGAGGTAAACACTATGTTGATATTTCTAGGATAGCTTCTATTTATGCTGGACATTAGCAAAAAACAAATCCCTGCTGGATTTCGTGGGACAGTAACTTACAGTTAAATACTGACTATAAGCTCTGAATGCCCACACCAGTGGGTGTGAGGGAGGCTGCAAGGACAGGAAAGGGTCAGGAGCACCTGCCGCTATGTGCACAGGACATTCTCAGGTGTGCTAAGCTGGGGAACACTGTTTTCAGTCTCTCGAGCTGCTCTGTGTGTGTGGAGGGGGCTATCTTTTCTTGGGCTTATCATGTGTCTGGCACCATTCTCTGTTCCTCAAGGTACCCTCCCTCTAGGAGTTGACATTCTAGAAGGGAAGACAGACAATTTCAAGGAAACCAATCAACAAAGATCATTTCAGATCATTTTAGGTTCTATGAGGCAGGGCAAGGTGTAGAGAGTGATGAGGGCTGGTTAGGTAGGAGGGTAAGGAAAGGCATCTCTGATAAGGGTATTGGAGCGGGAATTTGAAGGAAGAGAATGAGTTGGCTCTGCACAGAGCTGGAGAAAGACTGTTCGTGGTAGAAATAACAGCCTGAGTGAAGTCCCCGAGGTGGGAAGGTGTACAGCACAAGCAAGTGACAGAAAGGACGGCTGTGTGTCTGGTGCCCTAGTAACTATCTCTTGCTCCATGACAAGTCACCACAGCCTTGGCAACTTAAAACAACCC
This sequence comes from Mirza zaza, assembly GCA_008750895.1. NCBI lineage: Eukaryota > Metazoa > Chordata > Mammalia > Primates > Cheirogaleidae > Mirza > Mirza zaza. Next base: position 4,912 of record VSMD01065259.1, read on the forward strand.
ACACTTAACTATCACACAGTTTCTGTGGGTCGGGAGGCTGAGCACAGTTTTGGGTCTTAGGGTCTCACAAGGCTGCAATCGAGGTGTTGGCCAGATGGTATTTTCACCTCGAGGCTCAGCTAGGGGAGGGTCTGCTTCCAGCCTCATTTATTAAACACAGTGTTGGCAGAAGCCATTTTCTTATGGGTGCATGATTGAGTGCCACAGCTTTTTGCTGGCTGTAAGCAGGAGGCAGCTCTCAGTCCTAGAGTCAGAAGTTTCTAGAATCTTCCTGAAGCCCTTTGCTGTATTGTCTTACTTGACAATGACTGTCTACTTTAGCGAGCCAGCAGGGAGGCTTTCTCAGCTGGGGAGGGGCCCAGTACCTCTTTTAAGGACTTGTACCTGACTAAGTCAGGCCCACCCAGAATGACCTCCCTTTGGATTAACTCAAATAACTGATTTGGGACCTGAATTATATTTGCAAAAAATCTCTTCACAGCTGCTATGTTCTACTGGCAAGTCCAATATTTTAATCTCCCTTTCTTCCTTATCAATAAAACCCTGGTTTTGTTCCAGAGGCAAAGCTAAGATCCAGCTAGGAAGACTGGGTTTCCCAGATTTCCCTGAAGCTACCATGGTCATGTAAAAAAGTTCTGGGCAATGACTTGTAAGTAGCAATCTAAGGAAAAGTTATCACTTTCCTGATAAAAAGGGACAGACCCAACTGGCACATGGTTTTTCCCCTTTGCTCCTTTCCCTTCTTCCTCCTTGGAACTTGAATGCAAAGCCTGGAGTTAGAGCAGCAGTCTTGTGACCATGAGGCTCCCTATTTTCTGATGATGGCTGAGCAAGAAGATAGAAAGAGCCTGGGTCTCCCATGGCATTTTGGAGCTTCTCTTGAACATCTCTGGACTTCTTGTTATATGAGGAAAAATATCCCCTTGTTTGGCTACACAAATATACTTAGGTTTCTGTTACATGCAGCCAAATCCATTTCTAAGACACCCAACAATATATGGCAAAATCAGATCCTGGAGGTCCTTGTTGGACACATCCTGGAGTGTGGGCTTTATTCTAAGGTAAAAGGAAAGATCTTGACGACTTTTAATCAGATAGGTCCTTGGATTGATTTGTGATTTGGAAAAATCTCCTGGTTATTTAGTGAAGAATGGATTTTGAGATGAGGTGTGTGCACAAGATTGGAAGTGGAGGCTCAGAGAAGGCGGGTAGGGCTCCCGAGGTAACACAGCTAGAGAGGGACAGGAATGGGACCCAACATGCACATTTGTTTGACTGAACAGCACTGGCTTTGGCTGTTGTCTCTGATTTTAATCAAGGTCTTTGTCTACCTGTTATTGCTGGAGGAGCCCTGAAGCCATCACTTCAATTTATCTCTAGCGTCCCATTCTCTAAAAAAAAAACAAAAACAAAAACAAAAACTAATGATTTTCACAATCATAAAAGAGAAATTAATTCTGAGTCTGGAAATTTTTTCATATCAATCTGGGTCAGCCTAATTAAAGCTAAGAAAAAAAAGATGCGTGTGTGTATGTGTGTGTGTGTGTGTATGTGTGTGTGTGTGTGTGTGTATGTATAGGGGAGAACTTTACTTTCTATTAGGATTCACTTACAATTGCTCTTAAATCACCATTGACCAGTGCACACCTGATACTAAATTACTAACGCTTGGAAATAAAAATGACTCCAGCATCATACTCAGAACCCTAATCGGCCCCAACCGAATGCTAAACGAGCTTGGAGGAGGGCACCTTTCTTGAACATGATGTTGCATTTTACCCAGGGGTCTCCAAGGGAGCCATGCAAACTTTGAGGTGTTCAGGCAGTGCGGTGGCCACGCGTGTCAGCCCGTGAAGGAGGAGGCCTGGGCTCCAGCTCCCACTTGCTCCACTGGTTTGTTTACTGGGTGACCCTGGGGAACCCTGTCCCCTCTCTGGTCCTCAATCTCCCCATCTGCAAACTGGTGCTTTCTAACCAGAGCAAAGGTTTTCAATTTGTGTTCCTCAGAGTCCCGGGGCTCCTGGGGTTACTCCTGAGAAAAGGGGCTGCCTCTTTTGGTCCCAGTTGAGTCTGGGATGGAAAGAGGAGTAAGGAACAAGGAAAGAGCTTCCAAGATAGACACCTGTAGCTTTGTCTACGGTTAGAGAGCTCACCTTCCATCACCGTGTTCTCCAGTCAGGGGCACCAAGCTCTGCAAGTCACTGAGAAAAGCATCTACTCTAATTAGATCCAGTGCAGGTGAGCAGGAGGCTTCCTGCCCGTCTTTCTAGGGGACTGGAGTCTGGTCATCTTCTTGCTTCCTATTAACGAATTCCCCTTTGCCCTCTTGGCTCCTTGGGCAAAGTGGACTTGGTGAGTCAGGGAGAGTTGAGGCAGCCTCTAGAGCAGAGGAATGAGGAAATGGTAGACAGGTGCAATGAGAGGAATGGGAAGAAACACTTCAGGGCTTGGATCATTACACATGGAGGAGAGAAGCCTGATGTGTGGGTTGGGGTAGCTCTGCAGGAAAGATCTCTGCAGGACACAAGCTATGGAGAGTTCTGAGAATATCATTCACTCCCTCCATAACTTTAATCCAGTCACTTCCACAAGCCCAACCCAATCCATCCATCCATCCATCCATCCATCCATCCATCCATCCATCCATCCACTCATCCATCCATCCATCCATCCATCCATCCATCCATCCTTTCACCCATCCATCCATCCATCCTTTCACCCATCCACTCATCCATCCATCCACTCATCCATCCATCCATCCATCCATTCTGTACTCATGCGTTCATCTACCCACTCCTCTACCCATCTACCCATTCACTCATTTAATTCAACCTCTCCCACTTTCCTTCTCTTCCTTATTCATTTGTTCTTTCAACCATTCCATAAATGTTTGTTGAGCACCTGTTATGTATCTTGGAATGCAGATTCGAATGATCTCTTAAGGGAGGTCCCCATCCCTGAATGCTGTAAACAGAGGTGCCAGTCTGAGAAGTAATTGTGGTGTGGGTAGGGTCATAGTGGTACTAGAGTTTGGAAGAGGGATGGGGTTTAGGGAGGTGGATCAAAGAGGGCCTTAAGGAGGCAACAACAAGTGAACTAGCTCCTGAAAGAAGAGTTTGAGGTTATCAACTGGACAAGTGGAGCAAGGGTTTATTTTTTGGGGGGTGTTTCCAGTTTGAGGAGCTGAAATCATGCTTATCCTTCACAGATAATATTAGCTCCACTCCCTTTTCCTCCCTCCTTCCAAGCCTCAAAAAAAGTCTACATTATTCATCTCAAATTTCCAGGCTGATGAAATTCAAGTTTAATTCAACAACTGATTGTTCTTGTTCAAAACATTGGATGAAAAAAAAAATTCAAAGGAAAAATCATAGACACTCATAGCAGGAAGTTACCTTAATCAAACCTCTCTCTGCACAGCATCTCCTACAAGTTAGGACTCAACATACCGTCCACCAGCTATTGATTTTGCCGGGAGGCCAGTGTGTGTGTGTGTGTGTGTGTGTGTGTGTGTCTGTGTGTGTCTGTGTGCGTTTGTCTGTCTGAGCTGGTTTTGTTTCATATAATCAGACTGTTTTTTTTTTTTTTTATGATTTGACTATCTTGCCAAAGGTGTCTCTTATGTGCTAGCATTGTCACATTGTCACAGAGCTTGACACTTATGTACTCAACATTCATCAAGTATTCCACTCATCAAATATTCATTAAGCTTCTTCTATCTTCCGGGCCTGGCACTAGATGCTGGTGACAATACGTTGAGGAACAAGATGGGGTTCTTCCTCTCAGAGAGCCCATAGTCTACTCCGAGGGTCAGTCAACTCTTTCTGTGACGGGCTGGATGGTAAATGTTTTAGGCTTTGTGGGTGATGTCGTCTCTGGTGCATCTATTGAACGCCGCGCTTGTAGTGTGAGAGCAGCCTTAGCTACTAGGCAAAAGGAGGGGTGTGGCTGTGTTCTAATAAAGCTTTATTTATCAAAACAGATTTGGCCCTCAGCTGTAGTTTTCTGACCCCTTGTCTAATGAGGGAGACACACAAGTAACTAGACAATTATAGTGTTTTCTAGGAGCTCAGAGTTGAGTTGCAACCCAGGCTTGGGCAGTAGGGAAGACTGCCTGGAGGAGGCGATGTGTAATCTTAGACCCGACAGGTGAGTGAGGCTTTAGGGAGGAGAGGCTGGGGTGGTGGTGGTGGAAGGGGGGACCCTCCAGGCACAGCAGACGGTGTGCAAAGAAGTCTGATGGCAAAAGGAGATGTGACAGTCTGGGGAATGCGAGACTTAGGAAGGGGATGGGTTGAATTTATCGGGGTTGGGATCTTGGTGAATGGAATCTTATCCAACAAGGACGTGGCACAGCGCTGACTGGTCCCCAGCATTTCGTTCTAGTTTGTCTTGTTCGAAAAGACCCAACTCTGCCATCTCAGCAGGCCTCGGGGGTGGCGTCTTTCCACAGGCCCTCAGCGCCACTCACAGGACATGCAGCTCTTGCACCGGCGGCTTGGTCTTCCTCCCCTCCTCCGACCTGGGAGCCCCCCAGGCAGCCCGTGGGCTGGTGCAGGAGGCAGGACACCCAGGAGGAGGTTTTCGCTGCGGAATGGGAGGCACCTTGCAGAGGGAAACGGAAGTAGAAACAAGACAGGCATTGAAATGGAGCCGCGACAAAGAACGATGCTCACTGAGGCCAAAGCTGCACACTCGCCGGTGTGGCGGAGAGGATCAGATGCTGTCACGTGTACATTGCAGCCTTGTGCATGCTTAAGGGCAGTTCCAGCTAAGACGTGTGCACACCCCCTGCCTCCCTTCTCAATCCCTCTCCCCTCCTCTGCACTGGCCTCATAGATTACCGGGTGCTCTCTGCTGTCGACGTCCAGCGGGCAGCAGCTGGGGGGGCTGCTCAACCTCCTTCGGTGCCCAGGACAGCCTACAGCAGGGAATGACGGGCTCAGTGTCAGCGGTGCTGAGGCTGAGAAACCCACTCACGTCTCGCCTTTCCACCACCCGCCCCGCACCATCCTGGCTCGCTCATCAGCTTCCGAACACGCCTCCGCCTTTGCGTCTCTGCTTCCCTCTTTCTAGATCCCCCTTGGTCTTTCTCGTTGCCCCGAAACCCCTGTACACGCCCTCGGGCCCATTTCATGTACCTCTACTTCCAGGGATAGTTATAGGGTTCCCCTGGGTGGAGATTACCGTGTTTCTTTGAAAATAAGAGAAGGTCTTATATTTATTTTTCCTCAAGAAGACACCCTAGGGCTTATTTTCAGGGGATGTGTTTTTTTTTTAAATACGGTACAATAATCTACATTTATTCAAATAGAGTTAAGGGGTCTTCTTCTGGAACATCATCATGACTCTCCAAACCCCGAATTCCATCCTGAATTTCTTGCGACTCTATGTCCTTTAGAGACATTGGCCCCAATCTCTCATGTCAAGCAATAGAGCTCTCATGGGGCAGATGAGAAGGGCTGCTCGTGTTCTTTCCCGCTCTGAGACGACATGCATGGGTTGTGCAGACGCGCTGTGTAGCCACGCTCATCACTAGGGCTTATTTTCGGGGTAGGGCTTCTACTGCGAAGATGCTTAGAAATCCCGCTAAGGCTTGTTTTATGGGTAGGTCTTATTTTCGGGGAAACACAGCAATCGCTTCCTTCTTTGGGAGCCTGCGGGACTTCGTCCACACCCGTCACGGCCCTTGCAACATTATAGTGTTGTAAATGTTATCCTTATAGTCTGTACGTCACACCCCACCTTTTCTTTAGCATCGGGACTGGCTCCTGCTCACCCTGCATCCCCTTTGCTCAACAGAATGTGCCTGTGGAATGAAATCAGTGAAACATTCAACATCACAAACGTTCAAAATATTCCCTCTCAGGTTCCACGCTCTTTTGAGATAGATGCTCTTGACTGGCACGTAAACCCACACGTCTCTCCCCTTGCTCCTCACCTTGCCCGTCTTCCAGGCAGATATGACGCAGACAACCTTCCAACTTCTCTGAGACTCAGAAATGATTTGCGTTCATGATTCACTTTTAATTTCAGATCTTCAGCATTTTCACATTCAGGAACGTTTCCCATTTTGCAGCCCATGTACGCAAAGCAGCTTGAGCGCGGTTTCCCTCTGTTCCTCCCCGCGGAACACTTGCCGCCGCCAATCAAGGGCTTTGTTTGGTGGGAATGGAAGCAAATGCTTCCCGTGTGCATCTGCCAGTGTCACATTCACATTCAAATCACTATTATGCATCTCAGCGGGGCTGCATGGTCCCGAGTGGCGGGGGGCGATTGAGGTCCTGTGAACCCAAGGATCCGAGTTAGTCTCTGTCATTGCTGTAGTGGCAGCGCCTCACCTGGCACCTGCCCCGTGATAGGTGCTCTGTGGATACCTGTTGATTTGATGTCAAACATATCAGCTGTCCTAAAGCTTTGGTTTGCCAGACCAGGGTCATCTGAGAATTGGAGAAGTCGTGGGAAGAACACAGATTTTGGGTCATACAAACTTGAGGTCTACTCCCAACTGTACTACTTATTATATATGTGGCTTTGGACATGTGAACCTCAGTTTCCTCATTTTTCGGATGGCCCTAATTTATACTTATCTCTCAGGGTTGTTGTGGCAAGTAAAATGATTAGCACATAGTATGGTATCCAATAAGTGTCATCTATTGGTAATAGCAGGATATCTAGCTGGGGCGGATCATTCCATGGAACTGATCAGATATTGAGGTCAGTGCAGTCACCACTGCAGTTAGGGACCAGGGGCTTTTCTAGACTCTCCCACAGAGTACTATTCCTGGGTTTTCAGGAATCCCTTCCCATTTGAGCTCCAGTCACGTAGGTCTAAGCTTCAATATACAGAGAGGAACTCAAACCAATTCCTGATGTGTATCTCCCGCAGCGTGTGGGCGTAGGATCCCTGGATGCTGGAGGCAGAGGAGAACTTAGGGAAACCCAGATTCACCACCTTCCATGTGCACAGGAGCCCGAGGCTCAGAGAGCTGCAGTATTAATAACTTACTCCAGGCCAGACAGTGAGTCAGTAGCAAAGCCCCAACTTGATCCGAGGTCTCCTGACTTCCAAGACTTTGTCCTTTTTTCTGCACCGGGAGACTAGTGGTTTGCATTTTCTACTTTAGTGGCTAAAGCACAAATAGTATTAGATAGAGTTGAACCTCTAGAGACCTACACAGCACTGTTTTCCGTGCATTAAATTAGGTTCCTGATTCAGCCCTTGTCAGGCTGACAGCCTCTCATGAGAAGGGAGCATGCAGCGGGAGCATTTCCAGAAAGGGCTTCTCAGAGCAATGCTCTTTGGAAAGGCAGCCCTGGCCCAGGTGTCCTTGTGCTTCAAGGTCAGCTTCTCAAACACCAGCCTTTGACGGTGGAGCTGCTTCCCTGCAGGAACACGCCAGCTCCTACAGCTGACCTGGCCTCAGGGCACTTGGCTGCCCTTTGCCAGGTCCTCAATCCTCATTCTGATTGGGGGATGTTTCTTATGCTTAGAGACTGTTCTGAGATTTTGGTTTGCTGATGCCTCTAGGGAGGCCTGGCCCTTAAGCCGGAGGCTTGGAAGCCAGACTTCGTGGTGACCACCTGTAAGTCATTCAGTCTCTCTGCATCTCAGTTTCCGCATCTGTAAAATGGGAGCAATCTTCATAGAGTTGTTGTGAAGATTGAGTCAAAGGCAAATGGTGCTTAAAAGAGTGTTTGGCACATAGTAAGTGCCCGATACACATTATATATTGTTATTAAACATGGGTGCTGGATTCCAGCTTGATTCACATCCCAGCTCTGCTTCTCATTGGCTGTGTGACTTTGGGTGAGTTACTTGACTGCTCTGACTGCAATACCCTATCAGACAAATAAATATAATAATCATACTGATAGCTTCTGGTTGTCAAATAGTCATCTTAGGGACAAACTGTGCTTTGGGGGCATTTATGCGGATGTCCGTACACTACTTCCCACATGTGAGTTTGGGTTTTTGTGTACCAGTTGCTGCAAGGCTATCTCAAATGCTCGTGTGACAACGCCCCTTGGCAAACAATTCCTCTCTCCGGGAGGGTCTCACCTTTGCCTGTGCAGCCATGTTTGTGCGAAGGACTTTCATATTTTGTTGCATTTTTGTGAATACTGTATAAAACCAAGCAAAAGGAAGAAGTGCTGATCTCACTGGTAAAGAAGCATGAATCTCATAAACTACACCCGAGCCAAAGGAAGAAAGAAAAAAGATGATAAAATCATAAAAGCCACCCAGCACAGCAGATCTTTAACTTTAGCAGAAAGACCTTTGGGCTTGGCTTACTGCCTTGTCACTCCATTGTGAAAGAAAAGAATAAAATTAAAGAATGTGTATGAAAATGAAAATACATGGTGGAAGATTGCATCAGAAAAACGAGGTTTAATTAAAGATTGTATACAAATACTATCTTTCTTTCCTCCAGTATTGGAATTTCTTTTCTTTTTTTTTTTCTTTTGATAGCAGTGATTCAGGTATATTGGAATTGGTTATTCAGATTTTGTGTATGTCTTTCGTTGTGCATCATGCATGTAAGGAGGGCTGGTGGTTCTTGTGATTGGTCCGTGTGTTAAGGGCATAGCACAGTGCATGGTACATAGGCAGTAATCACCATCATCATTCTTAAGGTTGCCTGAGAAGATTCAGACTCAACTGAGTATAAACTGAATGTACTAGAACATTAGCCATCATCTTAGAAATTCAGAAATGAAGCCTGGTATCCCTGACAAGTACCCTCATGGCTTTTTCTACTTGGATACTCTGAATCTTGGGGAGCTCATTGCCTGCTCTGGCAGCCATTCTCTTTTTAGGTGTAGTTGAGTGCACCTACTGTGTGTCAGGGTATTTCCCTGGGAGTCTCCGCCTACTAGTGGTCTTCGAGCCCTGTATAGATCCATTGAATTAGTGAAATCCCTCTTTCACAAGGAAGGGCCCCCAGATGGGCTACCCATCCCTTGAGAACTCTTTCATTCATTCATCCACAGACATTTCCTGAGCACCTACTATGTGGCAGCCTCTGGGCTGGAGTTTGGAGGATTTCCAGGGCCAGTGAGAGAGACAGATGATTGCAACCTGGAATTAAAATTACAGAGCAATTGCAAGCTGGAAAGATAAGGAGGGAGCACTATGGGAGCCACAGAGAAGCATCTAGCCCTGGTGGGCATGGTCATGGAAGCCTGCATGGAGGAGGAGACACCTGAGCTTAGTTTCAGATGGGCGTGTGGTGAGGATGAGGAAGGGGAAGGCATTTCAGACAGAAGGAAGAGAGCTCAAAAGACTGGAGGGCATGAGTGCAGATGCAGGTCTAGGGTTGTGGGGGGCTGGGGGTGAAGGATATGAGACACATGAGGAGGAAGCCAGGGAGGTGGGAGGGCTCAGGAGAGCCTGCAGGCCAAGGTGGAATTTGGACTCTATCCTGGGGACGAGGTGTTCCTCCGGCAGCTCTTTTGGTCACTCCGGGCTGGGGTTGGGGCTGTTTCCTCTTGGTTAGAGCCCTCCCTGGGGTATCCAGCACAGACTGCTGGGGTCTGCTCTTGGCTTTTTTGTGCAAGAACCAGTTCCAGCAGTCCCATGTCCCCGGCGGTTTCCCAAGAGCAGGCATGGCACCTTGCATGGTCGTGTGTCTCTTCCTCCTTCCCCCTTGCATGGTCTGGTGGTAAGAACTCAGCTTTGGAGTCAGACAGACCAGAGTTGAGTCCCAGATGTGTTGCTGACAACCTTTCAGTCTCGGCCAAGCTCCTGAACCCCCATACATCCCAGGCTCCGTGCTTGAAAAGTGGGGTGATGATAAAAGTAGCAAACACAGGCAGCCACTCCATGCCAGGCACTGTTCTAAGCACTTTGCAAACGTTAACAATTCTATGAGGTCAGGACCATTATTCTCCCCATTTTACAGGTGAGAAAACAGAGGCACTCAGAGGCCCAAAAGGCTTCCATCTGGGAAGTGGCAGAGCCAGGAAGCCAGTAGACCCTGTCTCCTAGAGTTGACATGAAGACCAAAACACTAGGACATGCAGGGTCCTCTGTGCACATCCCAGCACTTAGTAGATACTCAGTAGATGCCAACTACCTCAGCTACAAGTGCTCCGAGAAATGCACGGAGCAGCATTAATCAAGGAGAAAGCAGTACCCAGGGTTAAGCACACTCCCTTCATCGGAGGGAGCCTCTGGAAGGGAGGCCAAGCCACCTGACTCATTAACTCCAGACAATAGAAAATGACAGATCCAGTCCCTGATGAAAGAGACCAAAACCGCCATTGATTAGCAGCCAGACTTGCTTCTTTCTTCCTCAGCGGATTGACTGGCTTCTGATGGCTCCTCTTTCCGTGTAATTAAAGAGCTGCCGAACTGTCAAGCGCGTTCCTTCATCAGTCACCATCACGGGGTGGGAGGAGACTGTCTGATAAGCTGTAGATTCCCTTCTGCTCGGTTCCAACCTGTTGCTCTGCCCACAGTCTTGAATCTCGGAAGCCACATGTCGCCCTCTCTTCTGTCACCAAAACAAAGTATTGACATTTGGAACCAGCGATTGCACAAAAGAAGAGGATAATTGCAAAACCACTAGGTGTGCAACTTGGCTGTAATTGGCTGGGGAAAGAAATGGGGATGGCGAACCCCGTGGCAGCTCATTCCCAGGTGTTCAAGGACAGGCACAGAGTGGCTGGAAATCTGAGTTGTCTGATATCCACCTTCCCATCTAAGGGGAGACTCTGCCTTCTCTTTTCAGCTCTCACGCTGTAAACAAGTGTTGTTTTCACGGTCTGTTTAGTGCCACCTTTATGTTTTGCATTTCTGTACTTTTGGGGGCGGTTTCGCTGTTTGAAAAGGCCCCGTGTTGTGCTGAAGCACTATGTCCCTAAGCGGAAGGAGGCTGTGATGTGCCTTCTTGCCTTCATGGAGAACATCCGTGTGAGAGAAGTTTCGTTCAGGCATGAGTGATAGTGCTGTTGGCCGTGAGTTCAATGTCAGTGAATCAAAAATACATATTAAATAAATACCTTTAAACAGAAACACACATAAAACAAGGTTACGTAATGATTGGTTGACAAAATGTTGTGACCAGAGGCTTGTAGGAACCCGACTCTGTGTTCCTCCTAAGAGCAACGGTTCAAGACCCACTAAGTCTGTGTTCTTGGCAATCTTTCCAAGGAGGGGTGAGTGATTGGGAGCCTCCAAATCCTACCCTGCTTGGTTTTCTCCTCACCAGGGCCACAGGCAGACGCTCTCTCCTCTACCCTTTTGCAATGATTCTGCACTAGGAAGACACTGTTGGATCTTCCACGGAAAAGAATCCTTACTCTCAGGCTAGCTCGTCCTCCAGAAAGTGGTGGGAGCCTGTCAGAGTGGAAGGTGGGAGGAAAGGCCCCAGGCTCCAGTCCCCTGCTGCTAACATCACGTTTAGTTGCAGGTCAGTCACTTGCTCCTTATGGCTTTTCATTTTCTTATTTTGGGGGGATCCTACATCCCAGCTTTGGTGCAAGAAAAAGAACGGAGGGTCATCCAATTACAAAATAGGTGCCTAAGAGAGTCAATTTAGATTTCCTTCCCCCGGGAGGGGTTGAAACAGCTTCAGAAAACTTAAGTTCCATTGCAAACATCGAAAGCAAAGACCAAGTTTCCACAAGCTCACTGCTCATGAATTTACCAGTCATTGTTTTCTGCCTTTGGTCAATGTCACTGCTTTGAAAGTACTGGTCACTGCACTAGGTTCACCTAAACTTCTGGATTTTAGTAGGGAAACAGTGGGGGTAGAGATAGGACATCCTTCTCTCTTTCTCTGTGCCATGGTGGCTCAAGTCTGGAGTTGACTGTCATCTTCATGGAAAGGCTCATTTCTATGAACTGACTGTGACGGTTATTTTTATGTGTCAATTTGGTGAGGCTATGGTACCCAGTTATTTAATAAAATACTAATGTAGGTGTTGCTGCAAAGGCTTTTTGTAGATGTGATTAATGTTTGCAATGAGTTGACTTTAAGGGAAGGAGGTTATCCTTGATCATGTGGCTGGGCTCATCCAATCAACTGAGGGTCTTAAGAACAAAAACTGAAGTTCCCCTGAAAAGAAGAAATTCTGCCCTAAGATGGCAACATAGAAATCCTGAGTTTACAGCCTGCCAGTCTGCCCTAGAGATTGTGGGTTTTCCAGCTCCCACAATCTAATGAGCCAATTCCCCAAGACTGTGGTCCCCAACTCCCATGTGGTCCTTACCTTGTACCTTAAAAAAAAATAAATATCTTAAAAATTTCTGTTCATGTCCTTTGCCCACTTTTTGATAGGGTTGTTTGATTTTTTTCTTGCTGATTTTCATGAGTTCTAAGTGGATTCTAGTTATCAGCCCCTTATCAGATGTGTAGGATGCAAAATTTTCTCCCTTTCTGTGGGTTGTCTGTTTGCTCTCATGACTTTCTTTGGCTGTGCAGAAGCTTTTTAGTTTGATCACATCCCATTTATTTATTTTTGTTGCTAAATAATTTCTCTGATCATTTTGCATTTTGGTTATTTATGTACTTTGCTTTTGCAGTGAACTCTATGTGTCTCAATGGACTGGGTGCCAATCATCGTGCCTAGCACATGGTTGGTGCTCAGAAATGTGGTCATATTGAATGAATATTAAAGGAAAAATTCAAAGTTAGCTATTTCAAGGCCCACCTTTAAATGTGGGCTTCTTATGAGCAATGTCTGGTTCCTACTTTTAGACTGCAGTTTTTTTAATCTTTTTCTCTCAGGAGGCTTTGAGTCTTGGAGCATTGCCTATAAAGAGAATTTGGGTTTATTAAAATCGATTTGCTGGATGGTTTTAATGATTATAACCAGATATATGGAGCCCTGAAAAGATTATGCCCAAGGATAGAAGAAGAAATTAGCCCTTGTTCATACCAGAAACATTTACATGGAGAGATTTAAAGGAAAAAATGATCATTTTGTAAAATATGATGCACAAAAGCCATAGAATATAAATGCAAAGTAGCTTGGGTTTATGTTATGCTTAGGGGGAAAGAAAAGAAATAAGAAAAGGAAATCTCAAGATTAAGATTGTAAATGAATGGAGCATGTGGCCTTGGAAATATCCTCTCTCCTCCCAACAATTACTGACACCTACTATGTGTCACATACCGAACCAAGCACCTGCACTCATGATCACCTTTCATTCTTACAAAACCCTGTCTGGGAGGAATCACTGTCCCTAGTTCATAACTGGTGACACAGAAGTTCAACATATTTATGTACTTGGCCCCTGCTTAATACAGCTGGGAAGTAGCAGAGGCAGGATTTGAACCCTGGTCTCTCTGATGTCAAAGCCACTATTCCTGTTCCCACTTCAGACCAAGGATGGGGCACAGGCAAAATTTCTCCAAAGGAGCCCCAAAGAGCCCAAGTGCTGACTTCACTCTTAGTCCCAGCAGTTGGCCCAGGGCTCTCACAATCCCTCCTTGCCGAGGTCAAGACTGGTCCTAAGGTCTGGGGAGGGCTGAGCTTTCTTGCTTTAATCAAAGGACCAACAGTGAGACTGTCTGCAAGATGTGCAGGTGAAGTGCTCCAGCTCTGAGGACAACACTTGGAAGCGAAAACTCACTCCCAGTAAGAGAAAGATTTCCCTCCCTCTGCCTGTCAGGCTAGTGTGTGTGTGCACTCGCGTGTGCATGCCAGAGGGAACATGTTTGCACGTGAGTGTAAGCCCACGTGCTTCTGCAGAAGAGGGTATGCCTATCTCTCTGTGTATATTTGTGTGTCTCTGTGTGTGTACTTTTGTGCATGCCTGGGTGCTGCACATTTCATGATCAGTTATGCCGTCACATGTGTACGTATGTGCACACATGTGCACATGCAGACACAGATGTGTGGCCTCATGTGTCAACGAGCGCTTGCGTGTGCTGCCTGTGCAGCGTAAGTAGGCAGATCTCTGTGTGTGCACTCCCCCCCATCCCTGGGAGCTTAGGTGTGTTTGTGTGTGTTTATATAATGACTTGCAACATTGAGGAAATGTGTATATAGACTCTGCTGACTTCCTGCCAAGCCATTAACAGGTTTCAGAGTGTGTCTATTTACCTCTTATGGAAACTGCTCTGCAATTTCGTTTTTCCATTTGATCAAACGGATTTAGTTTGTCTTCTACGAATCTGGCTTTGGCAACTCCAGCTCTGCTGATTCCCACACCTCACATTGTTCTCCACACTGCAGTGTCTTTTACGAGATTTAATGCTCTGCCCCAGCCTTCATGGGATGCTAATTTTCTACTGGGCTGCGATCCTGTTTTGTTGGCCTGGACCCTGGGGAGTCTGGCTGGAGTAGCCGTGTCCAGACCTGTCCTGTGAGCTCTCCTGAAACGTGGAGATGACCCTGGGCGTTGGAAAATTTGGCATTATCTTCAGGCAGCTTGATAGGAGGCACACAAAAGGATGGATTTTGAATTAAACAGAGCTATTTTCAAATCTAGCTCTGGAACCTACCAGATGAGTGACCCCAGGCAACTCATTGTTTTCCTTTGTGTCATCAAACTTCATATAACAGAATTATAAATCCTCAGTTGAAAAATAGAAATAACATTGAAAATGTTGATTATTTAGGTGAGTGTATCAGGTAGACTTTGCTGCGTAACAAACCATTTCAAAACATAGTGGCTTCCTGGGCCTGGTGGCTATACCTGTGATCCCAGCTCTTTGGGAGGCTGAGGCGGGTAAATCGCTTGAGCCCAGGAGTTTGAGACCAAGGCTGGGCAACATAGTGAGATCCTAACTCTACAAAAAATTAAAAAAAAAATTTGCCGGGTATGATGGCACATGCCTATAGTCCCAGCTACTCAGGAGGCTGAGATGGGAAGATCACTTGATGCCAGGAGTTTGAGGCTGCAGTGAGCTATGATCATGCCCCTGCACTCCAGCCTGGGCGACAGATTGAGACCCTGTCTCTAAAAACAAAACAAAGAAAGAAAAAACCAAAAACACTCAACTTAGTGGCTTAGAAACTATAAACATTTTTTTTCTGCTCATAATTGTGAGCGTTGGAAATTCAGACGTGTTCCACTGGATAGTCTATGCCTGGCAGGGCTCCCTCATGCGGCCATGGTCAGGGGAAGGTCAAATTGGTGGCTTTGCTTTTGGAGGTCGGCTTGCTGTTAGCTATGGTCTCTCTGTTCTATTCCACATGGTCTCTCACTCTCCAGAAGGCCAGCCCGGGCTTGGTCCCATGTGGTGGCAAGGGCCACGAGAGACGGTGGGAGCCTGCAAATCCTCTTAAGGCCTCAGCTCGGAACTGGAACACTGTCGGTTCCACTGTGTCCTGTTTGCTGAATCAAGTTATTAGGCCTTCCCAGGTGCAAATGTGGGAAAAGTAGACTCTGACTTCTTGGTGGGAAGAAACTGCAAGTTCACTTTGGAAAGCATATGAAAGCAGGGAGGCCATTAATAGGGGCAATTGGTGCAATCAACCTACTGCAATAGCCACTCATTGTTTGAACTGCTTGGAACCTAGGATGCATTTAATGAATATTCATGAATGGTACTCAGTGTAACCTGTATAAGCCATGATCACTATATGGTCCAGTTTCAGCATAGATTTGCATGAAAAGAAGTTGCAGTATCCCAAGAATGGCAAAATAAGCACCACATGTACTCACCAGCAAATTGGTATTAACTGAGCAACGCCTAAGTAGACATATAGGAATAACATTTATCGTTGTCAGGCAGATAGGAGAGGGCAGGAGGGAATGGGTACATGCATACATAATGAGAGAGATGTGCACTGTCTGGGGGATGGTCACGCTTGAAGCTCTGACTCAAGGTGGGAGGGGGGCATGGGCAATATATGTAACCTTAACATTTGTACCCCCATAATATGCTGAAATAAAAAAAAAGTTGAATTCTAGAAGAAAATTTAGTTGAAAGACATTAAAACCCGTACCCAGTCTCTCAATCACCTTTAAAAAAATCCTTTTTAGTTCATTTTGCTAACTCCAAATCTCTTGTCTAAATTTCTACAGTGGCTCCTGGGAAAAGACCAACTCATTTCTCTTTCCTCTCGTTTACTTTCCTAAACCCTGACACTCAGCCCAAACAACTTTTATGTCTCCCTCCTACTTCACGTCCACCTTTGTTCTTTATTATATGGATCAACTTAGCCTTTCTGGCTTCTTTAGATTTCTTTCTACTTTGCCCTTTTAACACACACGTAAAGGAGAATCCAAGAACTGACTCAGGAAGAAAGAATTCTTTCTCTTTAAAAGGGGAGTGAGAAAGGAAGAGGAAGGAAATTATACATACTTATAATTTAATATCATTTCTTTTATTTCTGTCACACTGGGTGTCTTGTGTCACTATAACAGAATGCCATAGACTGGGTAATTTATAAGCAATAGAAGTATGTTTGGCTTATGGTCCTGGAGGCTGGGAAGTCCAAGAGCATGGCACTGGAATCTGCATGGTCCTGGAGGCTGGGAAGTCCAAGAGCGCAGCGCTGGAATCTGTTTGGTCCTGGAGGCTGGGAAGTCCAAGAGCATGGCACTGGAATCTGCATGGTCCTGGAGGCTGGGAAGTCCAAGAGCATGGCACTGGCATCTGGCAAGGGCCCTTTGTGCTGTGTCATCCCACAGTGGAAGGCAGAAGGGCAAGAGAAGCTGAGAGCAAGTGAACAAAAGGGAGAAGATTTGCTTTTATAACAACCCACTCTCAAGATAACTAACCTGTTCTCATGATAACAACATTATTCTATTCATGAGGGCAGAGCCCTCATGACTTAATCACCTCTTATTAGATTCCACCTCCCAACAATCTTGCACCGGAGATTATGTTTCCAGCACAGGAGCTTTGGGGGACACACTTGAACCATAGCATTGGGGTACTGTTATATTTAAAAGACCCCTTCTGAACCCTGCTCTAAGCTATTTCTCCAGCTCCTTCCTTCTTGCCAGCCTGATTTTTTCTTTTGGCTACAGAATGTCAGTTCTTTGGAAACTATTATCAAGCCCTTAGGAAAAATTCCCAGAATGGTCAAAGAGGAGTGTGGAAAAGGGCTGAGTGATCCGCCAGGGGTGAAGGCATCTCAGGGTGGTCCATCTCTTTCTGCCAGACTCCTGGTCTGCCTTCATTATTCAACAGGGAGCCCCCACTCTGTTGAACTCTGGAGACTTTAAGGGCATGACAGAGTGTGAGAGATTCATCCAAATCTTTTCCCAATGTATTCCCACTTCTTTCTATTCTAGCCTCATCTCTACATTGGTGTCTCTGATCTTCCCATCTGCCCTAGTCATTAATTCATGGTCTTTGGGTTCACTGTTTTTCATTGCCTGCTGCATCCTCACACCCCGGCTTGTTTCTTCTTTTCTATCTTGGTAGGCATTTGGAATGCACCCTGGTAACTCTACCTCATGTTATCTTACTACAGCCCTGTGCGGCAGGCACCTCACTCCCATGTTACAGATGAGGGAAGGTGACACAGCCTGCCCAAGGTCATTTAGCTGGTGCAGCTGGGATTCAAATCCACGTCTGTCTGACTTTAAAGTTCATGCTTTAGAAACTGTTTAACTGTCTCCCCAACCTGGGTTGAACAATTCATTCCAATTTTATGGGAGCTTTCGTGTTTTCCAAACTGAAAGCCCTGCATCTCGGGATATCACCTAGTCATGGGCAAAGTGGGGTGGTCTCCCCTAGATCCCAACCTGGGTGTTTTATCAGACAGGCCTGCTTTCCCAGCCCTGCTCAGAAAAGGAGAGATCCTATACTCCCTGCATCTCCAGCTTCCTCTCTGGTTCCGGACACCTGTCTTGTTGCTAGCTTTTTGCCTGTGCAGTCTTGTGTGTCTTCAACATCTGGTTTGTTCTGCTATAAAATGGCACACAGAGCTGAAAGCTTCTACTGGCACTGGGATTCTCTGTCCCCACCCCAATAGCTGAGGCCTCCTTGGGGTCCCTGGGTGATGTACCAAAATAGGAATCCCATCTGGCTTGCAGAATCTTAGGAAACTTATTATCCTTTTAATGCCTCCCAGGAACACCAGGGGGACAGGCAGTGCCTTCTGCTCATTGAAAGATCTTCCTTGAATTCCTACCAGCACTCTAACCACCCAACCATCAGGATAGGCAATGGAGCATTCACAGGAAAGAGGGGAGAAACAAATATCCAAGTGACCCTTCTCCCAAATCGAACAGGTTTGTCCTTAAGGATCTTATTTTATTTTTAAACACTTTTGGATTCTAAAAATAGAATTCCCCTGGTGATGACCATTTAAAGACTCCCATGTAGATGAAGAGGCTTCAAATGTCTAGGCACCAGAAATACTGCTCAGAACTATGTATGTCCACTCTGATATGCAGCCTAGATGTCTGTCTCATAAATACAGGTAATGCCAGCTGTCCTGGAATGTGCACTTCCCCAGTGCAAAAGCACAAATACATCAGAAACGCAGAGTTAGACAGGTTTGCTACATAACCAGAGCCATCGCTGAATTTACCTCGTTCCAAATGATCGGCTACCCTTTCAAGCCTCTTCAAGCTTGGCATCTATGGGACTTTGTCAATGCCTGGCAGAGCACAGGGAAAGTGGTCCTAAATTGTTTAACATCCATAGCAATTACTTTTATAAATACAACCTTCTTACCTTATGCATCTGGGAGAACAACAGGTAGAACAACTGAAAAAAAATTATGTGAGTACTTGAGTTGCTCAAAGTTGAATATTAAACAGAAACCCTCAGTGCCCCACATTTCTGGAGATTGGTGTGCATTTGTGATATACTGCAGAAGTCAAATCAATATTCACCCAGAGAAACAAATGAGGAATGAGCAGTTCCCATACTCAGCCAAGTGTGCTAAGCTCTCCAAGTATGTAGAAATGAAAGATTTCCTTAATCCTCTGTGCATGCCCCAAAGAACATCTAAAAGCTCCCCAAGGTTAACTCCTGAATAAAAAAGACCTTTGGCAATTGTGATATTGTGAGAATATCCATTCGATAAAGTTAATGGGATTTTTAAAGTACTTCTTGGTCGCTATTAGGTCCATGCTGGGAAAATAATGGAAAAAATCCAGTAAAAATGTTTTTCAGAATTAGTGGCAAATAATATAGGGAGGAGAAACATAATCCCCCACTGATGGGGAGCAATCTAATTTCTGGAAATGGCCATCGTGTTGGGTAGATTTTCTATAGTTTCAATTATTAGTGTGATGAATCTTGATAGTAACCAGGCTGAGCAATAGGAATTTAAAGAGTTATCTGGTCCCAGAGCCCAGGGACTGGGAGATTGGCAGCAAATCACTTTATGTCTTTTTCAGCATCTCAGCTTGTTTTCTTATCTCACTCCCTTGGCAGATTCTGTGAGTTGAGGGAAAGGAGGGAAATCTGTCTCACAGCTCCTGTCCTAGGACACAGTCCAGTCCAGGCATCGGAGTGGTCACACTGTGTCGGTGTGACTTGGGCAATGCTGATGTCCTGTGGAGTTCCTGGTTGGAGTTGGGTGCCATCCGAACTTGGAGGAAAAAAAAAAAAACAATGGTGGTGGACCAAGGCGAACATCTCTGTCAGATGGTTGGTTTGGAAGACGAACTTGGGGGCCCATGATGGATGCTAAGACAGAGAACTGCGCTCTCTGCATTTTGAAATGAAGAGTGGAAAGCCTCATTCAGTCCCATAGCTACCAACTTAGGGGGACCCATGCAATGGAACATCTGAAACCACGTGTTGGGACACGTGTTGGGACAACCTGGAGTTACTCCTCCAAGCCACCAGGTGTCGCTGGTGTGCCAAGGTGGCAAAGGACCAGGCAAGTTTTCCAGTTGGATGGGGATACTGGAAACCAGCAATCCTGTTTGTTCCCCAGCCTCCCTGCCCATCAGGATTCCTGGGGGAGTTTAAGAAATAGATTCTCCGAAATCCCTTTGGACCCAAAGAATCAGTTGAGGCCCCCAAATCAGTATATATAAAAATCTCTATGTCAAAACAGCCATTATCTGGAGAGTGTGTGTGTAGCGGGTTGTTACTACATATTATATCTCTAGTTAAATAAATGTCACAGGTGAGCAGCGGGGCAGCAGTAGGTGTTTGGAAAAATGGGGCTAGTGTCTTTTACAAAGAAGACTGATTCTCCCAGAGGCAAGGGGCTTGCTCACCATGACCAACACAGAGCCAGGGCTAGTGGCTAGGTATGACAACCCTAAGTGTAGGGCCTTTTCCTCTGGGCCAGGCTGCAGCTCATAGAGCAGTTCCAGAAACTTCTGGGAAGGTTTTGTGTCTGTCGTTCCCCTCAAAACCCAAAAGACACCACGGAGGAGCTGGTTTATCCCACAGGACATGATCCTGTTACCACCCCCGATAGCCCTTCTATGAGATGATTCCTCAGAGTCCCCACGCGCACAGGTATGACCCCTGTCCTCCAACTGAGCGGTTTCCATGGGCAACCGGACAAGGCATAGTTCTGCCACAGCCAAGGGTTTAATGTGTAACGTTTATTGAGCATCTAGTGTGTGCTGCCCACTTTCCCATTCACTTGGACCTCACGTCAGCATTCCGATGACTAGGAATTATTGCTCCCATTTTGCAAATGAAGAAACCAGAGAGATGAAGAAACTCAATCAAGATCACACAGCTCATGGATATTTCTAAAAAGAACTGAAAGTAGAACTACTGTTTGATCCTGCAATTCCACTACTGGGGATCTACCCAGAGGAAAACAAATCATTATGTCAAAAACATACCTGCACTGGAATGTTTATCGCAGCACAATTCACGATTGCAAAGATAGAGAATCAGCCTAAGTGCCCATCCGCTGATGAGTGGATTAAGAAAATGTAGTGTATCTACACTGTACAATACCACTCAGTGATAAGAATGAACGAAATAATGTCTTTTGCAGAAACTTGGATGGAACTGGAGGCCATTATCCTAAGTGAGGTAACTCAGGAACAGAACAATAAATGCTGTATGTTCTCACTTATAAGTGGGAGTTAAACTATGGCTACAAGGACACCAAGAGTGATGTAATGGAAATTGGAGACTTAGAAGGGGGAAAGTGGGAGGGGAAGGGGTGAAAAATTACCCATAGGGTACAGTGTACACTAATCAGGCGATGGGTAGACCAAAAGCCCTGACTTCACCACTATATAATATATACATGTAATGGGATTCAACTTGTACTTCCCAAATCTGTTAAAATAAGAAAAAAAAAAAACAAATTAAAAAAAGATCACACAGCTCAGAAGTACAAAGATTCAAGCTAGGTCTTTCTGGCTTCAAGACCCATAATCTTTTCTCTCCCTATATATATTGAGCTCCTCGTAACTCATGCATTACATCCAAAGAATTTCAGTGATTCTCACCTAGTTTAGAAATTGGCTCATTCTCTGGGTTAATACAAAACAACCCATAGGTATTTTTCAGGTTAAAGCAAACTCCAGTGATATTATTAAATACTTTATAAAAATTCCAAAAATATTGATATTTGAAGGGAAAAAAGTGCTGTCAATGGAAAAAAACCCAAACTCTGTAAAATAACTTAAACAGGTTTATTTTGAGCCAAATGTGTGTGATCACAGTCTGGACAGCCATGCCCAAGAAGCCTTGAGCAAGTGGTCCTGCTATGGTTGGGTTACAGTTTGGTTTTAAACATTTTAGAAAAACAAAAATTGTGCAAAAAATCATAAATCAATACATGGAAGGTGTACATTGGTTTGGCCTGAAAAGACAGGACATCTTAAAGAGGGGGCTTACAGGTTATAGGTGGGCTTAAAGATTCTTTGATTTGTAATTGGTTGAAGAAATGCTAAAGGCTTGGAATGTTTTAAGTTAAGATAACTTATCTTAAGTTATAAGTTAGTCAGAGACAAGCCACTGGACATATAACTTGAAATGCAAGTGATCTGTTAAGTAAATTGATGACTGGCAGGCATGGTTTCAGCTTTGTCTTGCATGGCCTTAGGCCTGTTAATTCTTTAGTATCTTATTGTGACAAAGAATAACTCCCAAATGGAGGGGGCGTAACTAGGTGTGTCTGACCTTCCTTCTCCTTCTTGTTCAGCTTGAAGATTTTACTGGGGTCCCCTTGGCAAAGAGGGGGTCCATTCATTCGGCGGTCCAGGGGCTTAAGATTTTATTTTGGGTAACACTGTACAGCAAACCTAGTGTGTAAATCAACACTCTTTCTGGTGGATCTCAAAGAACTTTTAAATCAGAGAATTCTTACCTATGAGCAGGTACCTTACCTTGGCAAGGTCACTGGTAGCGTTAATGAAGTCTTTCATGTTTTGACGCTTGAGACATTTTCCCAAGTATGGAGGTCAAGTTCAGGCATTTGTAATCAGTTGATAAAAGACGTGTGCACAGCCACATGGGAAATTTATGAATATTATCAAATAAGGATGTAAAGTATAATTAAGGTTGAGCTATTAAGTACTAATTAATTAAGCTGTCAGATTTTAATCAAGGAATTGATTGTTTCTGTATAGAGCTCTGATGGTTCCACTTCTTTGCAAAGCTCTGAGACCCTGATTTGCAAAGATTAACAAATTAAAGGGCCACACTTCAGCTGTTATGTTTTCTGCAAGAGGCAATGAGCTTTTCTGCTTCCTGGAGCGTGTGAGTGTAGACCCAGCAACTTTCTGATTCTTACAGAAAGCCAAAAAGTAAAGTCCTGATGGGTAGAACCAGATGTGAAGGTTGTACTTACAGTCTTCATTATTCAGATAAAATAACATTTCTTGACTACTTATTTGTGCATGAAGGTATATTGTCTCACTGTATCCTCAAAGCAACCCACTATACAGAGGAGGAAACTGAGGCTCAGAGAGGGAGTGAGACATACGCAATGTTCTAAACCTGGGGCCAAACTTCCTTAGGGGAGGGGAGGTGGTTTTGAGTTTCTATTCCCTGAGGCCAAGTGAATTGAACTTTCTTTGGTTTTAATAATACAACTGTAGCTTTTGTCACATTGTGCACCACTCCCTCCTCTGTCACCAATCTCTCTGCCCGTTGCAAGGTGATTGCTTGCCCCGTGGAAAACACATCCATTTTCGGAGTCCTGCAGATTAGCGCTTATATCCCGACTCTCCTAGTTACTGGCTATGAGAGTTTGAGCAGATTATTTTCATTTCTATGAGCCTCAGCTTTCTCATCTGCTAAATGGGAGCAGTGCCACCACCTTGCCGAGGATTAAACGATGCAATAGCTACATTGTATCGAGGACTTCCTATCCTTCAGGCGTGGTGTGAAACACATTATGTTCATCGATTCCTTTAATCCTCACAACAATCCCCTAGGGCAGAGCTGCCCTGTAGAAGCTTCTGCGGTGACGAACATATTCTATAGCTGCCCTGTCCCCTATTGGTGGTCCCAGCCACACATTGCCTTTGAGCACTTGAAATGCGGCTCACGCAACTGAGGGACAGGATTTTAAATTTTGTTTCCTTTTAGTAAATTAGAATTTAAATAGTCACATCTGACTGGTGGCTACTCCATTAGACAGTGCAGTTTAAGGATGTACTATTCTAGCCTCGTTGGACAGGCCAGGGCTCAGGGAAACCAGGTGACTTGCCGATAGCCCTGCAGCTTATAAGTGGCGGAGTCGGGATTTGAGTATGGGTGACCCCCTTAACCGCTGCGCTGTGCCGAATGGGAACTATTAAGGTGTCGGGGCGTGCGGAAGCACAGGTTTACAGCCTGGTGTTGATGTGCTGGGCTTCCTGCCTTGCAAGCCCGGCCCCTTTCTGCCCCTTTAGAAAGGTCGATGGGTCTAGCGGGGGCCATGGTTTGTATTTGCTTCCAGGAAAGAGCGATCCTGTGCTTCGACTCTTGGTCAGTTGAGGAAGGGAGCAGGTGCCAGGTGAGTGTTGGCTGTGTGCCAGGTACCACGTGGCGTTCTTTGCACGGGTGACCTCATTGAGCACCATGAGGTAACCGCTGTCACTGCCCTTCTAGAGATGGGGAAACCAAAGCTCCGAGAGGCTAAACAATTTTCCCAAGGTCACACAACATCTCTCTCCCAAAGAATCAGTTCTCCGCGGGACAGGCCTTTGGGGTCCATCTCCGCGGGCAGGAGAGCAACGGGAGGAGACTGGGGTCTCGCACAGTCTGTCGTTGGCAGCTGTGAGCAGGGGAAGGACGGGGATGGGGAATTGAGGAGGCGTAGAAGCGACAGGGAACACCCCAAAAAGAAAGTCATTGTTATCATAGAAATCATAATGATGCCGGTTCTCCATGCTCTGTCCCCGGAGTCCCTGTGACTCCCAGTATCTGTCACCTCAGAGGAATTGTTATAAAAGGACAGCGGTTGTATCTGGAGCCAGTGGAAACAAATCCACCAACATTCAAGGGAGTGCATCCGCATTTAATACTCTGTTTCTTTATGGAGCAATAAGAACGCCAAGACTTACGCGTTTTGGGATTCCTAATTGAATCGTGTGAGTGCGGAGGATGCGAGCTCTGGGAATCTTCTGGAAAGCGGGCGGGTGGTTTGTCAACGTCAGGCCGGGGAGCCTGCTCCCTTCTCGGACAGCTTGGTGGCTGTGCTGGCGTGTCGTCTACACCGGGCATGTCTGTGCCGGCTCATTTCCTTCCGTATGGGCCGCACCGGGTTCCTGCAGGGACACCCTCAAGAAACAAAGCAAAACAAGTGAGTCTTTTGGCCATCGGAAGTGGCGCCTCTGAGCCTTCTGTCCCTGCCCCTACCTGACCGCCAGGGGTGTGGCTTCCTGAGATTTGGAGGGGGTGGGTGACGAGCGGAGGTCGTGGGGCTTGAATTCTGGCTCTGCTTTGCTCTAGCTGTGTGACCTTGCATGAGCTGCTGCACCTCTCTGAGACCCGATGCCTGGTTCTGTTAAAATGAAGAGCATTGCTTAAGGGTTGTTACTGGTCGAACTGTTTTTCCTAAAAAGATATGTTCAAGTCCTAACTTTTGGTAGCTGTGAATGTGACTTTATTTGGAAATAGGGGTTTTGCAGATGTAATTCAGATGAAGTTAGCTAGACATGCTAGAAGCTCTGGCATAGCGGGGTGGGGGAGGGGGGGCAGGGGCAAGATATGTAACCCTAACAATATCTGTACCCCCATAATATGAAGTAATAAAAAAAAGGAAAAAAAAGATGAAGTTATACTGGAGCAAGGTGGCCCTTAATCCAGTATGACAGGTGCCCTTATAAGAGGAAAAGAGACACAGACACAGGAGAGGAGACGGCCACGAGCAGGTGGAGCAGAGATTGGAGTGATGCAGCCGTAGCCAAGGATGCTTGGGGCCACCAGAAGCTGGAATAGGAATAGATGGCCCTTCCTTGAGGCCACAGAGGGAGCGATGGCTGTGCTACACCTGATTGGTGGCGTCCGGCTACCGGAACTGTGAGCGTAAACACCTGTTGTTTTAAGACACCGTGGCATGTTGTCATGGCAGCCCTAGGAAACAAATATTAGGGTGGATGATTTTAAGGAGTCAAAGGACCTATTTCAGTGCCTGGCAAGGGTAAATGTTCAGCAAATGTATGTTTCCCCTCTTCCTTCACAGTTTCCGGGGTCCTGCGACATCACGAAGCAGAGATAAGGTGAGGGGTGGGGGACTAAGAGCAGACTGCCGAGGCTCACGTCCTAGCTCCATCACTTACTGTGTTTCCCCGAAAATAAGACCTACTCATAAAACAAGCCCTAGCAGGATGTCTAAGCATCTGTGTGATATGAGCCCTACCCCGAAAATAAGCCCTAGTGACGGGCGTGGCTACGCAGCGCGTCTGCACAACCCATGCATGTCGTTGCGGAGCGGGAAAGACGACGAGCAGCCCTTCTCATCTGCTCCACGAGAGCTCTGTTGCTCGACATGATAGATTGGGGCCAATGGTTCTAAAGGAAATAGAGTCGCAAGAAATTCAGGATGGCATTCGGGGTTTGGAGAGTTATGATGATGTTCCAGAAGACGACGACTTAACTATATTTGAATAAACGTACATTGTTGTACCGTACTTAAAAAAATAACACATCCCCTGAAAATAAGCCCTGGGGTGTCTTCTTGAGGAAAAATAAATATAAGACCCTGTCTTATTTTCGGGGACACACGGCTGTGACTTGGGGAGGTGGTTTGATCCTCGTCGCAGTCCCGAGAAAGAGGAGAGCAGCCCCGACAGCCAGGGCTGGCCCGATACCATCAGCGAGGGCCTGGCGTTGCCAGCGGCGGGCTGGGCTCTCACGGCCGGGCCCCGGTGTTCTGCGGGGCATGAACAGTGTCGCAGAGCACCGACGTCAGAGAAGGCCACTCTGCAACGATGGCTGGCCAGGACACAAACAAGACCACTTTGTAATCACGGCTACACGCACGTTAGGCTTTCCCTGGATCCCACAAGCCGTCCTGGTACAGCAGGGGTCACTACATGGCCTCAGCCACCAGCGCGTGGTCACCCAGAAGGGGTAGTGTCCACACTGTGAGGGCGGCTTGCCCTGGGGCCAAAGTGGGAGATGGGGAGTGTCGGAGGCAGGTGGCTCCTCTTCCTCATTCAGGTGGGGCAGGAGGGCAGAGTGGGCGGGCTTGTGGGCTGTGGAGCTGGAGCCCCTGCTCCCCTGTCCTGGCTCTTCCACCTACGGACCCTGCGACCGAGTGTGACTCCCCCGACCTCTGCTTCCTGCTCTGGGGGGTAGAGATGGAGGCAGCGCTGTTGCAAGGCTGGAATGCGGGCATACCTTTGGCGCACTCAGCGGCCACCAGTTGTGTGGCAGTTGCGCAGTGAGTCACAGCTCTTACTCCAGGTGCAGACTGGCCCGCGTCCCTTCTGTGAAGCTGGTCACCAGTGCCCGTGTTGGCAAACACCGACGGTGGTCTGCAGAGGGTTCCGGACATGCTCTTGCTCCCAAGCCAATTCTCCAGCTAGTCTGGAGAAGGTGTGGCCGATTCGCTCCTCTGCGGATGCCTTGCCCCTGCCCTCCTGCACTCTGCCCCACCCGGGGGCTCCTCAGCCACCCAGGGGGGCCCCGGCGGGGCCGGGCGGGAGGTGGGCTCTGGGGCGGGCTGAGCCTTCAAGGCTGCAGACCACCCGGCCACGGCAGCCAGCCCAGAACGGCTCACGGCCCACGGCTGTCCACCTGATCTGGCCTCTGCCTTTGCCTCCAGTTGCACCTGTGCTCTCTCCCCATTTTTTTTTTTTTTTTACCACAC
Source organism: Mirza zaza (assembly GCA_008750895.1). Classification (NCBI taxonomy): domain Eukaryota; kingdom Metazoa; phylum Chordata; class Mammalia; order Primates; family Cheirogaleidae; genus Mirza; species Mirza zaza. Next base: position 32,023 of record VSMD01065259.1, read on the forward strand.
CTGAGCCAGTTGGGCTTCCATGCTGCTTCCAGAACATTCCAGACATGCTCTCGCTCCTCTGCCTTTGCAGTGCCTGTTCCCTCTGCCTGGAATGCTCTCCCTCTAGCTCCTGCTAAGACTCCTTCCTCCTCACTCATGGGCTCTCAGCTCAAGATTTCCACAAGCCCTGCCTAGAGTCAGTCCCCTTCTGGGTCCACTTCTGCCTCCTGCTCCGGCCCATCAAGGCACGCAGGGTGAGTCCTCCCTAGATGGAGGGGTGACTGTTGGTGACCGCCTGCCCTCCCAGCGGCTGTGAACTAACGCGGTGGGAGCGGTGGCCGCCTCCATTCCCACCATGTCCCCAGCAGTGTGCACTCGGCCTGGCACGCAGCACGCAGGGACTGGCGAGCTGCGGCCCACAGCTGGCTGGCTGTTTCTGTAAATGCAGTTTTACTGGAGGAGGGTCACACTCACTGGGGTACACGTGTCTGTAGCTGCTTTGTGCTGCAATGGCAGCATGGAGCAGTTGCAACCGAGACCACATGGCCTGCAGAGCCTAAAATAGTGGCCATTTGGCCCTTTACAAAGTTTGTCCAACCTGAATAGGGAATGCAGTTTTGCCTCCAATGGGGCTGTGTAGGAGGCTTTTTTTAAGACAGAGTCTCACTCTGTTGCCTGGGCCAAAGTGCCGTGGCATCAGCCTAGCTCACAGCAACCTCAAACTCCAGGCCTCAAGTGATCCTCCTGCCTCAGCCTCCCGAGTAGCTGGGACCACAGACGTGTGCCACCATGCCCGGCTAATTTTTCCATTTTTAGTAGAGACTTAGTAGGTCTTGCTCTTGCTGAGGCTGGTCTCAAACTCCTGAGCTCAAGCAATCCTCCCACCTCAGCCTTCCTGAGTGCTGGGATTACAGGAGTGAGCCACCGCACCCGGCCAGTGTGTAGGAGGTTTGTGGGGCAGGAAGGGGAAGGCCATGAGTGTTTTTTGTCCTGCTTCTGGGGAGACCAGGGGATGTAGGTCCCAGAAACAGGCTGGGATGTCCTCCCTGTTAAGCCCTTTTTCGGGTCTGGTGTCCACAGGGCGGTGCTGAGGGCAGAATGAGGTCTCTGGCTTTCCGGCAGGGAGTTGGGTGCGGCCATGTGGTGCAGTGGATGGAGTTAGGCTGCGGGTCAGACGGACGTGGGTCACAAACCCACATATGGGGTGTGACTCAGGGGAGCCTCACCTCCCTTCTCTGAGCTTCTGTTTACGTACATTGGCAAAGTGAGAAAGATCACAATGTGGTCCCCCAAAAGAGTTTCCGGATTCTGTCTGTGACACCTGCAGCATCAAAATCCTTCAACTGCACCCACCACGCTCCTCAAGTCGGAGTCTGTGCACACACAGCGAGCCGGGCTGGGGCAGAGGGGGGAGGGTTTCACCCTTAGCTGGTTTTGCCCCCAGGGGACACCAGCGCTGTTTGGAAACAGTTTTGTCACAGCTCAGATGGGGGCGATGTTTGCCGCTGGCCAGGGACGTTGCTGAACATCCTACAGTGCAGGGGACAGTCCCCGACAACAGAGTGGCGAGGCCCAGTGTCCCCGGACAAGGGGAGGAGGGGGTGTGTCTTCTTGCGGTGTCAGTTTTGCTCCATGGTGTGACATTGAAAACACCGTGTTTATGTTATAGCAAGTGCAAATATATTCTAGAGGAGAAAGCAACATCTGCATGACATTTTAACAGAAACCTGATACTTCCAAAAATTACACGCTGGGGCGGGCTGCTGTGTGCTCTAATTATGTTCTCCCGCACGCCCTGGGGCTCAGCGTGCTGTGAAACCTGCTCTCCTGGGGATGGACCCCAAATCCATCACACAGCGTGGATGTCTTCCCCACTCAATGCTGGCTTCTCTCCCCAGCCTTATCTCTCTTCAGGAATAGTCTCTGGACCACCCACGTCGAGCAAGAATGGCAGGTAACATGTTTACTATGGGGCAGGTACCAGTTAAGCATTTTTCATAATTCTATCCTTTATCTAAACTACCAGGAGTGTCCCCAAACGGACATGTACTTACCTGCTTCTGAGCCCAAAAGTCTTCCACGCTCTCTTTCTCAATCAGATAAACTCCTTCTCATTCCTCAAAACTCTATTCAGGCAAACCCTCTTCTGTCAAGCAGTTAAGAGTATAAACTCTGAATCCAGATGCCTAGGCTTGTATCCTCCTCTGCCTCTTACTCACTGTGTGTTCTTGGGCAGGTGGCTTTAATTCTCTGTGCATCAGTTTCCCTTTTAAAAAAAATGGGATGGCGATAATAGTATTTCCCTCACAGTATTGTTGTGAGGATTAAATGAGATAATAAATAGAAGAGGGCATGGAATCGTATTAAATATTTGGCACACATTAGGTGACTAGTGAGTGTTAGCTGTTATTATGATTAGGTTTTCTTTGACCTCTTTCCTGTCACCATCCTGTCATGTCTGTTAGGACCTGGGTCTCCAAGGGCACTTCTGGATGTAGGCATTCACAAATGTTTGTAGAAAGAAAGGTTATGATACAGAAGTGATACTCAGTAGGTGCATTTTGTAGGATTGGCTGCCAACCTCAGCAAAAAATCCCAAACCTAAGCAAACTTCTGAGCCCCAGATTCTGCCGCTACCGAGGAAATCCTGTTGTGGTTTTGTGGGCAGATGGAGATTCTGGATAGCGTCTGGGCACTGTTAAGAGTTTAAGCTAATAAAAGGTCTTAGCTGGTGATATGGAAGGAGGTCAGGCCCAGGAACTCCGCCCTGGGAAGCTCCGAAATGGCTCGCCCTGGAGCCAGCCAAGCCCCAGAAGTCCAGGTTCATTACTTCTGTCTGCCTCGCAATGACGGCAGTGATGGGCGTAATAATCTCTCCTGTTTGCAGAGGGCTTTTCTTGTGCTCATTGCCGCGCTGTCTTGTTCCCCACGGCCACCCCGTGACGGAGCTTATATTACAGCTCTGCTCTGGCTGGTCGTCTGACTTGGCCAGACCTCTTCACCTCTTTGCACCTCATTTTCCTCATTTACAAAGTGGGGGTTAATAATGTTTATCCCGTGGGTTGCTGTAAAAAGCAGGGTTGAGATCAGAGAAGGCATTTAGGCAGTGGTGTGCTGTTAAAGCAAGTCTCTTGGAAACAAATGCGCAGTGTTTGCCAATTTCCAAGGTGTAAACATCCCCCACTGTGGTGGATTCCCAGTTACCAATGTCACAGTACTGATCACAGATTTGGGAAGAGATACACAGTATCTATTCTTCTTCTTCTTCTTCTTTTTTTTTTTTTTTTCTGAGACATTGTCTCACTCTGTTGCCCTGGGCAGGATGTAGTAGCCTCATTGTAGCTCACAGCAGCCTCAAACTGTTGGGCCAAAGTGATCCTCCTGTCTTAGCCTTCTGAGTAGCTGGGACTACAGGTGTGGGCCACTGCACCCAGATAATTTTTCTGTTTTTAGTAGAGACGGGGTCTCACTCTTGCTCAGAGTAGTCTTGAACTCCTGAGCTCAAGTGATCCTCCCGCCTTGGCTTGCCAGAGTGCTGGGATTACAGGCGTGGGCTGCCGCGCCCGGCCCACACACTATCTATTCTTGTGTGCAGCTGGGAGCTGGCTCCAGCACATTCCATTAAACCTGTCTTACTAACTCTGCTTTGTTAGTCAGTGGCTTCCTGTGCGTGGTGTTGAGAGAGATTCTGAGGCTGTCTGGGAACAGAGGAGAAGGGTGACTTGATCCATTATGGCTGCTGCCACGGGTGATGGGGGAGGGATGGCACATACATGCAGGGACTTATTGCCCCTGGATTTATGAGACTGTAGGCAAAGGTCCTTTCAGGGTCTGGTGCCAAGAAGATAGCCAATGGCACATATTACTACTGGGCAAGGAGATAGAGCCATCTCTTGTCCTTCTTGCATTGACACTTGCTGAACACATGTAACAGTTGTACCAAAAGTTGATAAGTGCTAGGAAAGCACACTGCAGTGTGGTATAAAAGAAAATGTTTGGGCTTTAAAAGTGAGCTGACCTGGGCCGGGCGCGGTGGCTCACACCTATAATCCTAGCACTCTGGGAGGCCGAGGCGGGCGGATCGCTCAAGATCAGGAGTTCAAAAACAGTCTGAGCAAGAGCAAGACCCCATCTCTACTAAAAATAGAAAGAAATTAATTGGCCAACTAAAAATATATAGAGAAAAAATTAGCTGGGCATGGTGATGCATGCCTGTAGTCCCACCTACTTGGGAGGCTGAGGCAGGAGGATTGCTTGAGCCCAGGAGTTTGAGGTTGCTGTGAGCTAGGCTGACGCCACGGCACTCACTCTAGCCTGGGCAACACAGTGAGACTCTGTCTCAAAACAACAACAACAAAAAACAAAACAAGTGAGCTGACCTGGGCTGGTATTCTAACCCATTAGTTGTGTGGCCTTGGGAAAAATTGTTCATTTTCTTTGACACTCAGTTTCTTCATCTGGAAAAAGGGGACATTATTGGGAGGATCGAATATTACCTGCTTGAAAGTGAAATATGAGACCCACTGCTGGTGTGTTTTGTAAGTGGCGGTTTCCTTTCTCCTATTCAGTTTGAAGCTGCAAATGGCTGGCTTAACCCACAGTCAAGTCAAGCATCCTAAACCCTGAAAATCCTCACACTGATTTCCAAGCAGCAGTGAAACTCCAAACTACTCACACGACTTCTCTCTCCACTTAAAATTTTCCCTGAGTTATTCTTTTCATTTTGTAAATAGAAAAAATAATAATAAAATGGAAAAAAAAATGCTACTTACCCAAACTCTGCAGCTAAACATCCGTAAGTAGTTCAGAAACCTCAGGAACAGCCTTATGTGAAGGACAGCGTGGTTTTGTTTTTGCCACAGCTGGGTTCATTATAATCCCCGGAAAAAGCAGGTTCCCAGAGAAATGCTGACACAGCCCATCTCCGTGTTGCTATGATACATGCACAGTATCACATACAATTTGTCCTGAAATACGGATGCTGAGTTTTTGATTACTGAGTTCCCTGCCTGTCTTGCAGGAGAGCTTCGGTCACTGTGCACTGCTTAGTGTCACCTTTCGTTTTATTTCCTTTGCTCATAATGAGACTAATTCTTCCCCACGATTTAGCTTCTTTCTACTTGGAAGGTGTGAGCAGAAGCTTGGCTTCAAGTTGTGGAGCCAGTTCCTCAAAAAAATGGACTCTTGGGACGGCAGTGAGGGGTGGCGAGGGCCGAGGGCCACGTGTGCAAACCCGGGCAGCACTCACTCTTTCTCTGTGTGTCTTTAGACAAGCACTTAGCAGCTCTGGTCACAACGAGCGCTGTCTCCTTGGCTGATTTGATCAAGGGCTCTAAGGTCGTGCCTTTGGAACTATAATGTGCACATAAATCACACGAGTTGAAGGTGTCTTATTAAATGCAAGATTCGGAGTTAGTTGGTCTGGGTTGGGGCCAAAGAGTCTGTGTTTCTTTTCTTTTTTTCTTTTTAGACACGGTCTTGCTTTGTCACCAGGGCTAGAGTGCAGTGGTGTCATCATAACTCACAGCAACCTCAATCTCCTGGGCTCATGTGATCCTCCTGCCTCAGCCTCCCTAGTAGCTGGGACTACATACAGGTGCATTCATTCCACCATGCTCGGCTAATTTTCTATTTTTAGTAGAGACGGGGTCTCGCTCTTGCTCAGGCTGGTCTCAAACTCCTGGCCTCACGTGGTCCGCCCGCCTCGGCCTCCCAGAGTGCTGGGATCATATGCACGAGCCACCGCGCCCGGCCGTGATTCTGCTTTTCTAACTAACAAGTACCTGGGTGATGCCCATGTGGCTGGTTCCTGGTCCGATCCCTACTCTGAGTATCGGGCTCGAAGGCGCATGAAAAGCAGTTTGGGAACTGAAAGTTATTGCACCATTGTGAGGCGTTTCAGATGGAAAACACAAACGTGGGAATTTCATCGGCTGCTCAGCTAAGTAACGCTTATCAAGTGCCTTGGATAAGGTGCGCTAGGAGGGGAGGCAGTGACCTGAATTGCAGATCACTAATGCTTCTAGAGGGTAAAAGGAAGAGAGAGCGAGGGCGTCACCCCAGACAGGCCTGAGCTGGAATCCTGGCTCTGCTCTTCGTGGATGTGTGGTCCTGAACAACTCGATTCCCCTGTCTTGGCCTCAGTTTCCCTGTCCGTCACATGAGGATGGCGTCATCATCACAGGCGGGCCGAGAGGTTAAGCAGGATGAAGAGCGAGAGGTGGCTGGCCCAGTGCCCGGCAGGTGGGTGACACTCCTTCAGCACCTGTCACAGGCACTCGCTGCATGAGTGGCCCTGCGCTCTGTGAGCAAGGAGGAGGGGGCGGTAATATCTCAAGGCAGCCTTCAGCTCTCACGGCCTTGGCTCAGGGCGGGGTGATCTGTCTCTCCAGGGGCCGTGCAGGCTGTTCCTCCCACGTCAGCAGAAAGGGCTGCAGTGCGTGCCAGCCCAGGCCCAGCCCGGGTCTCCTTAGCTGCCCCACATCCCCGCCGATGGTCAGCAGCTCCCCTCCCGCGGGGACCAGCAACGCCTGCACCGCGGCCAGTGACCTCTGAGGTTCCTGGGCCAGAGGGTATGACGATAAAAGTCAGGGTGGCTCACTCTTTACGTGCCCAGCTCGGGGCTCAGAGCTTTGCATGCAGCATCTGAGTCCTCAGACCCCCGTCCGTGAGCGCCGGTCTCACGAAACTGCTTTAGTTTACAATACGGGAAACGGAAGCTCAGAGAGGTGAAGGAATATGCCTGAGGGCACACAGCTGGAAAGGCATAGTTAGGATTTGAACCCTAGAAGCCTAACTCTTGGGAGTTTGAAGGCCCAGCTACTAGGCTCTGCCGCCTTGCACTCAGTTTTCCGAAGGATGGGGGTGGCGGGCAGGGTGGGGCTGGGGTGACACCAGTACTGCTGCTTGATGGGGAAGCAAATACGTGACAAGGTGCCCTTTTTTGATGACTTTCTGTCTGAGTCCCCTGAACTTATTGTCTAGCACCTTTTTATCAAACATGACGGTTGTGTGATCATAAGCAAGTCAGCTCACCTGTCATGGCCTCGCTTTTCCCATCCAATAAATGGGATGATGTCACCAACCCTAGGATGGGCTGTGAGGGTTCAGCAACATGATGAGTGCGAAGAACTCACCATGTCAGCGTATTATTATCCCCTAACAGCTGAAAGTGGCTGCCGCCAACGCTCCCTGTGTCTTCCCTCCCCTGGGCCTCAACTCTCCAAACTATATTTCTCTTCCCTGCATGTGTCTCAGAGAGTCTGGGAGCATCATCAGGAGCTCCAGATTTGGAAGACATCGTATTATTTGAGCAGCGAGACCTACACCCAGGGTGTCTCCAGTCCTGATTGCATCCTGTGTTGTCAGGGGGAAAGATTCTGGCGTCCTGTCGATCTCTCCAGCGGGGAAGAGAAAAAGCCTTGGGACGGCAAGGCTGTGGACGGGGCAGCAGGACAAAGAACAGCCGCGGAAACCGGTGTTCTCTGCAGCCAGTCTGCGAGGCCGCGGCTACAGCTTCCTAATGCTGAAGAGCCTGGATTGGCTCATGGCAGCAAGTCATGACTAACAAAGCTGTCAGGGGAAGGGCTTCTTCCTCCCAGCACGGCTGCGTCACCTGCTCGAGACTGACCCCGATGGGTGTGCCTTGGCTCTAGACAACCGGCCTCTGAAACACTCTCAGGACCCCCCGGGAGGGGAATGCACACCACCCATTCCTCCAGGAGCTGGGTGGGAGTGCATTAGGCCACCCAGCTAGGCTGCAGGGGAAAGAATGGTGGACTTGGACGCTGACTCCAAGGGGCTTCGAGCCATCTGGCTGCAGCTTCCTCATCAGCAAAACGGACCCACGACCCTCGATTGCGAGAGGCGGTGCCGCAGAGGGCAGGAGCTCGGCCACTTGTGAACCGTGCCCTGCTGGGAAGATGACGTCATCTCTCTGAACTGCAGGTTGATTTTCTGTAAAAGGGGGGGTGATGATGGGACCAGACCTCATGGAGTTATTACGCAGATTAAAATGAAATGACGTGTGTAAAGTGCTTGGCCCGTTGCGTGGCAAACAATGAATGTTTGCTCTTCTTACTCGTGGAGTTGTTCGTTTATTCCTTCCAGGCACTGGGAAGCGGCTGAGGTTGCAAAAGCAAAAAGACCAACAAGAGTTGAACAGACATTTTAGGAGCTGCTGGGAGAGTTAGCTGAGATGATGCATGTGGAGGGTTCAGCCCTTGTGCTCAGTAAGCCCCTCGGTGTCAGTTGAGGCAAGTTCCCATATCCTCACCCACTCTCGTCTGCTGACAAACTCATGATAATAACAGAGAGCTGTGCCGGGCATTGCTGTAAGCACTTTGTAAATGGTGGTTCAATTGATTTCATGGTATAGGAGGTGTACATCATTATTATCCTTATTTTGTAGATGAGGAAACTGAGTCACAGGGAAGTTAAGTAATGTGCCCAACATTATGCAGCTGTCGAGTGGTGGAGGCAGGATTAGGGACCAGGTAGTCTGGTTTCCAGGTCCTTGCTTTTCACTTTGCTCCACCAGACAACTTCTCTGGATGGCAGCCTGGGATCCTGACCTAGCTTTTCATGCTCATCCACTGTCTACAAATCCGTGCTGCCCCCAGGGTTGCAGCCCTAAGAGATGCCTTCTCTGACTTAACTGAACTCAGCTCAGCTCAACTCAACTCAACCCAACCCAACCTAGCTCAACTCAGCTTAGTTCAAGTGAACTCAGCTCAGCTCAGCTCAGCTCAACTCAACCCACCTCAGCTCAACTCAGTTCAACTCAGCTCAGCTCTTCTCAACTCGGCTCAACTTAAAACTCAGCTCAACGCAACGCAACGAAGCTCAACTCAACCCAGCTCAGCTCAACTCAGCTCAGCTTAGCTCAACAGAACTCAACTTAGCTCAAGTAAGCTTAATGCAAATCAATTTGACTTAATTTGGCTCAACTCACTTCAGCTCAACTCAACTTAATTCAAGCAGAGGATGTACCTGGGAGATCTTGAGTCAGATGTGAGTGACTCCTGTAAATAATGCAAACTTAGGGATCTGTATTACAGGCTTTTTCCATTCCCATTGGTCTCATGGGAATCTTATCCCCTCCATTCATGTAGGATAATATGAAGACATTATGTAGGTACAGTGCTGTACAGTTTACAAATCCCTTTTACATACATGGCTTATTTATATTAATAACTATGTATTCTAAGCCAAGCCAGCTTGGAAGTAAAGAAAAAGGAGGGATTATATGCAGGAAAATTAATAATAATACCTACTATTAATTGGGCAGCTACTATATATCAGGCACAGTGCTAGGTACCTAGAAGACATCATCTCATTTAATCTGGCAACCTGAGAAGTGAGATTATTCTGGACATTTTACACCTGAGGCACCTGAGGTGTGGAGAGGCCAAGTAACTTTTCCCAGTCACAAAGATGCAGGAGGCACAGTGACCTGCTTCCAAATGCTGTGTCTTTTCACAGCTCCACCCTGGCCCCATGGGCTCACCACTATCTAGGGAAACCATCTCCGTGTCTCTTCAAGAAATTAGGACTCAAAGGACAAAGGATGATCAGGGGTGTGCCCTTCCATTGCCTGTGAGCCAGGAGCTAGAGGAGCTGTAAGCTCTGTACCAGGTGGAGGCAGATTTCCTGCCTCCAGGGAAAAATAAGGGCTGTGGAAGAGTGAACTTCTGGAATTTCTACCTTGTGGTCCTAGTCTGATTTCACTTCTTACCCAAGCACATGATCCTTGCTGAACTGACACCTGCAGCCTTCGGTTCCTGCTGGTGGATGTCTTAGAGTTTGGGCTGGGAGGAGCATTGCAGACCATGTGCCCCAACCTCCGTGTTTTCAGAGGTGCAGCCCTGGCCACAAGAGACACAGCCTCAGAGCCAAGTAGCTGAGACACCAGAGCTCAGGCCTCTGTACAGCGTTTGCCGGGTTAATTAAGTCAAGAGCTTTAGAGGGAAGGAGGATTGAAATTTGGCTTTTAAAAATGAACATCAATCACATTATTGATCCTTTCTCCTTTCCTCTTTTCCTTTTGTGCTTGGGATTCCTGGACTATGCTTGCTGCGGACTTCACACACAATAAAAATCATGTTAATTAAAACACTAACTTAGATCAAAAAGGAGATCTTGCTGAGAAAAGGAAGGGATCCATTGAATGAGCCCGGAAATGGTGCACTGCTGACTTTGGGCTCTGCCAAATTAAAAGGGAGATGGCTTTTGCTGAGAATGGATGTTCATTTTTTCTCCCTTTCATCTAAATTCAAATTCTCATTTCCACTTACTTTGAGATGTTAGCTCTGGGAGGTGCCACAGCTCTGCGGAAGAAGCCACTTGGGTGTCAGTTTAGAATCGCTGACTTGCTCACCATCGACTGTGTGATTTTGGCCATGGCCTTTAATCTTAGTGAGCCTCATTTTCCTCATTTGTTAAATTAGCATAATAATGCCCAACATGCTAGGATTTCAGAAGGATTAAATGGGCATATAAAGGGCCTGCGTTACTCAACAGTTGGTAGTTTATTATTAAGAGTGTTATTATTATTTTGGAGGCAGAGTGTCTTAGTCTCTTTGGGCTACTATAACAGAATATCATACACTGGGTATCTTATAAATGATAGAAATTTATTTCCCATGGTGCTGGAGGCTGGGAAGTCCAAGATCGAGGCAGATTTGGTGTCTGGTGGGGGCCTGCTCTCTGGCTCACAGGTGGCACTGTCTTGCTGTGCCTTCGCATAGTGGAAGGGGCGAGGGTTCTTTCTGGTGTCCTTTTATGAGGGCGCTAATCCCATTCATGAGGACTCCACCTTTATAACTAATCACCCCCGAAGGCCCTGCCTCCAAATAACCTCATATTGAGGATTAGGTTTCAAATTAGGGTTTTAGGGAACATAGACATTTAAGTCCACTGCAGGGAGCACCCTGACCTATAGAACAACTTGGTGGCTATAGAGCAGGCTTTTCTGGTGGAGAATATTATTGGTTAGTTACCTCTGATGTCTCAAACTATGATACATCCTTTCCCTGCTGGGCCACCAAACAACCTGGTGGGAGGATTTCAGGCCTCATGGTGCTTGAGCAGGAGGCATATTTTTCAGTGATCAGGCCTAAAATGGTGCCATATGCATAAAGCAGATGCTCTTTCACTTTGCACCACATTTTTTCCTGTGGCTACATTGTAGTTGGGAAGTGGGAAGTCTGCTTTCTGCTGTTCCCAGAGGTTAGAGTTCCTTTAGCTCTTGGCTCATGGGGGATGAGTGGTCCTCTCTATGCCAACTCAACCTTCTCCTTCTCCTCCTTCTCCTCCTTCTTCTCCTTCTCCTTCTCCCTCTCCTTCTTCCTCCTCTTCCTCCTCCTCCTCCTTTTCCTCCTCCTCCTTTTTTTAGACAGAGTCTTACTCTGTTGCTTGGGCTAGTGCTGTGGCATCAGCCTAGCTCACAGCAACCTCAGATTCCTGGGCTCAAGTAATCCTTCTGCCTCAGCCTCCTGGGTAGCTGGGACCACAGGCATGTGCCACCATGCCTGGATAATTTTTTCTATATATATTTTTAGTTGGCCAATTAGTTTCTTTCTATTTTTTTTTTTTTTTTAGTAGAGACGGGGTCTCACTCTTGCTCAGGCTGTTTTCGAACTCCTGACCTTGAGCGATCTGCCCGCCTCGGCCTCCCAAAGAGCTAGGATAACAGGTGTGAGCTACTGTACCTGGCCAACATATTTCTTCTTGCTTCTCTTTTTGCTCAGCTAATTGCGATCATGCAGAGAAGTTAGAGACCAAGCACATGGCTAGAGGAATTGGCTTTAGAGCCAGGAAGAACTGAGTTTGCATCCCAGTTCTGCAACACCACCTGCACAATCTCAGTGACTATATAACCCCTCAGAGCCCATTTTCTCAGTGATCGAGAATAGTCCTGTCTTCCCTACAGCATCATCATAAGGAATACATGAAATGCATGTCAGGCAAGTACTTAGTTCAGGGCCTACATATTAGTGCTATTATTAATTTTTTTTAAAGACAGAAACCCTATTTCTAATTGTTACTTTGTCTGTCTTCACAAATAGAGATGAGACACAAAGAGATCACTAACCAGGTATTCAAAGTGAAGTGCACCATTCTCCATTCGTCTTGGGGGACAGCAGGCAAACAGGTCCCACTCTGCGGCCGCCTCATTCAATAAAGAAGATTCCAGCGGCCCAACTCTTTCAGAGGGATGGCAGGTATCACTAGTATGAGAAACCAGCGAAGAATTGATGTCGACCTCCTTGGCTTGGCGTTTGAGATCTTCCGTGATCTGGCCCTCACCTGTCTTTTGGTCTCTTTTTCCTCTGCTGCCACTCACAGGCACGCAGGGTGGCTATGGGGTATGGCTTCACACTGCGCCACCTCCCTGCCTCCGAGCGCCTTGTGGCTGCCCTCTTGGAATGTCTTCCCTCATCTCTGCCTTCCTAAATCCAAACAGACACCCCCTGGCTTTCTCTGTGTCTTCCCTGGCCCTCCCACACATAGGGGACATCTGTCACGATGGCCTTGTGCAGCAGCCATCCCTCTTCTTGTTAAGCCACCGGCCCCCTTCCCCATGCGGTGAGGGTGAGGTTGGCCCCGTCCCCAGCTTACTGAGACGGGCACAGTCAGAGCTCTCCACGTTCCTGTGGTGGCAGAAAAGGGGGGAGGGTGGAAAAGAGAAAGGGACATTCTCCGTGGGGTCAACTCCTTTCAAGGAGCCTTCCTGGAAGTCCTTCTTTCCCCCTTTCTGGCCCGTATCTGTTCACATCTCACTGGTCTGGGAAACGTAGTCTTTTATTTATTTTATTTATTTTTAATTTATTTTTTTGAGACATAGTCTCACTCTGTCGCCTTTAGTTCAGTGGCGTCAGCCTAGTGCACAGCAACCTCAAACCCCAGGGCTCAAGCGATCCTCCTGCCTCAGCCTCCTGAGTAGCTGGGACTACAGGCACGCGCCACCATGCCCGGCCAAAATGTAGTCTTTTAGCTGGGTGGAAAGTGTAGGTCCCCGGGCTGGTAAATAAGGGAAGTCACATAGGCGCCAGCATCTGTGCCACTGTCCCCGTGAGTTCAGCCGCCACACGGGTAGCCGGGGGGTGGTGAAGGGTGGGGAGAGGGCTGCAAATAATTTCAGAGCAAAGCGTTGAACTCGAGTGCTGATACCCAGCCCATGAGAAATCAGCACGGCTTGCAGCAAAGGCCCTGAGAGTGGGCGTCTCACCTTCAGCCTGCCCCGTGTGACCTTGGGCACCCTCAAGGGCAGGGCATTGAATGGTGGCCCGTCGCTTTCCCTCCGTCCCTCCGCAAGGCTCTCAGAAGCGCCCCAGCCTCTCCTGGTCCTGAGCCACACGTTTCTGTTGTCACTAAGCTTCCTACCACTGTCTTTGGCTTCCGCTTATAAATGTTTAAAAATATTCGCTTGACGCACAGTGGGATTATAGGCTCTCTCGTTTCCGAAATGAAAAGCGGCTCATGCATTATTCAAGAAAAATATTGTATTATTGAACAAAGGATGGCTACATTCATTGCTTATTATGCATTCCGGGCTTTGCTACCTTATTAGTGGATGCGTTCTGTGAGGGTTTTACTGATGGGATTTGTAAACAAAGGCAGAGATCAAACGCTAATGTGTTGAGATGGCGTGATTAGGAGATTATCAAAAAATCACTGGATTGCATGCCTCAGAGGTCATCTAGGCTACTCAGTGCTCGGGCCCCTTCTACCTTGGCTTGGACTCTTCCAGGGACGGGAAACTCACTACTCCCAATTTCACCTTTGTTTGTCTCCTCTGGGCTGAAGTCTCTTTCCCTGTGGCCTCTGCCTGTAGGACTTGTCATCACATGGCAGCTTCCAGGTGGAACAAGTCTGTTCCCTTTCTCCATGGTGTCCCTTTAGTTATGTGAAGAGGGAGATTGTCAGAACCCACCCGGGGCCATTTCTTTGAAAAGCTAAATATTTCCTGATTCTTCAGCAACTGCCCATGGCAAAGAAAAGAGAGTCCATTGGACCTAACGAGCATTTATCAAAGAGCTTCCTCTCTATGTTCCAGGCACAGTGATAAGGATCATTATGGCTTATAACATTTTGTAATGAAACTGAGAAATTGCTGAGTATTGAATTAACAGGGTTCAAAGCTCATGTTCACTCCAAACCTTTCCAGTCCTGTATCCCACACTCTCCCTCTCACCCTCCTCCTTCAGCATGCCTGAATTTTTTATCCTTCTAACACCCTAAGGTCTTTCCTGCCTCAGGGCCTTTGCACATGCCGTCCCCATTGCCTGGAGTGCTCTCCCAAGATCTTCGTATCTGCTGCTGCTTCTCACCACGAAGCTCTCAACTCACATGACAGCTACTCAGAGAAGCCTGCTCAGATGTCTATCCAAGCTAAGCCCTCAGTTCCACTCCTACCCCATTATTCTTAGTCCATTAGGGACGTTACAACAAAATACCAAAAGTTGGGTGGTTTATAAACAACAGAAAATTATTTCTCAAAGTTCTGGAGGCTGGGAAGTTTAAGATCAAGGTACCAGCAATTTTGGTGTCTGTCGAGGGCCCTCTTCCTGGTTTCTAGGTGGTGGTGCCTTTTTGCCCTGTCCTCATGTGGCCAGAGGAAGGAGGGAGATCTGTAGGGTTTCTTTTAAATGGGCACTAATCTCATTCAGGAGGGCTCCACCCTCATGACATAATCGCTTCCCCAAGGCCCCACTTCCTAATTCCATCACACTGGGGATTAGATTTTCGACATATGAATTTTTTGGGGACACAAGCATTCAGACCATAGCACTTTCTATCCCATTACCCTGCTTTATTTTTCTGTAGTGTTTTCCATTAAATCAGTCAATTCAACAATTATTTACTGAGCACCTACTATGTGTCAGCAATTGTTCTAGGCACTTGGGCTACATTAGTGAACAAATAATGATTCCTGCCTTTGTGGAGCTTACATTCTCACAGGAGAGACAGAAATATGCAATACACACGTGAATAATCTACCTAGTAGGTTGGAAGGAGTTAAGAGTTATGGAAAAGAAAAGTAGGGCAAGGTTAGGGGGGTATGCATCCCAGTGGGGTGAGGCAGGATTAAGTTTTTTTTCTTTTCTTTTCTTTTCTTTTTTTGAGACAGAGTTTCACTCTGTTGCCTGGGCTAGAGTGCTGTGGCATCAACCTAGCTCACAGCAACCTCCAACTCCTGGGTTCAAGTGATCCTGCTGCCTCAGCCTCCTGAGTAGCTGGGACTATAGGTACATGTCACCATGCCCTGCTAATTTTTCCTATATTTAGTAGAGACAGCTGGTCTCAAACTCCTGACCTCAAGTGATCCTCCCTCCTCAGCCTCCCAGAGTGCCAGGATTACAGGAGTGAACCACTGTGCCTGGTCAGGATTATGTATTAAATAGGGCATCTGCAGTAGATCTCTTTAGGAGATGAGATTTGAGCAAGGACAATTTCACTACATAAAATAATCTTTTTTATTTATTTGCATATTAATTGTCCCCCTCCTCTCTCTCCCTCTGCTGCACTGTACGCTCTATGAAGGGAGGGACCTTGTCTGTCCTGTTTTCTGTCTGTACCCAGTGCGGGGGACCCCATAGGCACTCAACGGGATTTTGTTGAATGACTGTCAAATGCCTATATGACAAGACAGGAGGATGTGGCAGAAGTCTTTGTCCTCAGTATATGGTAAAACCCACGCAGTTGTCACCTGCATGCTTCACTCCCCTCTGCAAATGCTCTTTGTAGGTCTTGTCTCCCTCTTCGGTTTCCTGCAGAAGAGTGAGGTCACACCCATTTCCAGCCAACGCATCTATGATTGTGGCTGGGCAGAGCAAGTGCTATTATCCCCATTCTGCAGATGAGCAAACTGAGGCTCAGAGAGGCCCAAGGCTGTGCAGCTTAAGCGATGGGGATGGATTTGAACTAGAGTCCTTGCCACCAACAGGAAAGCCCATCTCTCAGTGGCTTTCCTGCCCCATGCTCGGACCAGAGCTTCCCCGAGCAGCATGGACCACGGCCCTGCCTGGGGGACCCTCAGGAGAGCCGCCTCTTCATCTGCCTTTCCCCGAGAGAGAATTTACCGCTTCACAGCCCTCTCAGAACCCATCCAGTTAAGGCCAGTCTGGCTGTGCCGAATGGGTCCTCTTAAACAGGATCAAATAAATAGCAGCAAGCTTTGAATAATTGGCTTTTGCTTCTGAAAGCCAATCGTTATCAAAATGAATCCTCCATTCTGCTTCTTTCGTTATATTTTAACTAAATTGTCTTTTGGGGCTCAGGAGAAAGATTAACTCTTTGACGTCCAGATGTTTTCAGGGCAACCGATAACTTTCTTATCTGTCCATAGGATTTGAGGATTTACAAAGTACTTTCATACAAATCCTTTGACTTCAGTGCAGGCATTACAAACTGCATTGTGATGTATACAGGGCACTTCTAAAACCTGGATACCCTGGTTGCATGCATGCGTAAATAACAGAAAACTCAACTGCAATGGACATAAAAACAAAGGGAGCTGCCTGGCGTGTATATAATAACCGAAATGTCCAGAGGAAGTACCACCTTGAAGTGCAGAGTGATCATTCCTATGGTGTAATTTCCCTGTAATTTTTTTCTTTTCAGTTACTCCTCATTATTTTGCAAGTCAGATTCATTCTCGAGCTCTCTCCTTTCACATTGTAATATGGTTACAACAAATGATGCTTCAGTGCTTTCTCCCTCACGCTCAAGGCCAGGGAAAGCACCTTTGTTTCTATGTTCCAAGCAGGGGACTTGACATTCACCTTGGTTAGACCTGGACTGGTCACGTGCCCAGGCCTGAGTGCATGTCTGAGGGCCTAAAAGATGCTGATGATTTGAGGCAATCAGAGCTTATTGGTACAGGCGCTGTTGGGGAGAAGTGACGCATGTGAGTAGGTGGCCAGCACATGTTAGCTACGGACTCACTTGAGAGTAAGAACTACTGAGGATTGAGTGATTTATCAGAGGGCATTTGGCTATTCAGTAGTGGAGCAGAGACCGGAACCCAGACTGGTCTGCTGTATCCAGAGCTCTCTCCAGACACAAAATCCTCCTCTCCCTTTGCCAGAATGGAATTTGTGATCTTGTTTTTGCCAGAGGCTGGGCAGCTGTCAGCAGAGTCAGGTATCAAGAGTGTCCTTCACATCTTGCTGATACCAAAAATTCCACATAATTACCTTCTTTGGAGTTAAAGTATTGCTCACTCATTCAAAAACAAATATTCATCGAGCTGGGGACATTGGCTGGCCCGGGCCATCTGAAAACTTGTCTTTTAGATCAAGAGTCTTTTAGTTGCAAGTAATAGGAAGCTACGCAAGCTGGTTCGGGCAAATAAGGGAGGAGGATTTACTCTAAGGATATAAGATACCCTATCCCATCCCATATTCTCCCACAAATTACAGCATCATCTTACATGACAAAATGTTTAATAACAATGCACACGTTGCTTATTGAGCATATTGATCGATACCCGAGGCCCCTACAGCCTGTTTGGTAGCTCACATTTGTCTTCCTAAGTGAATACTCTTACTGTTATTATATCCGGGTTTAGGAAGCTTCAGATAAAATCTAATCCATTTGCATGCATTTCCAGAGAGCTCGTTTAGGCTTAATTAGATGGCTGTGTTCAAGAAAAGAGACTGAAAAATTTCTCAGGAAAAGAAAAAAAAAAAGAGGGACGAATCAGGAAGCTGGACGGTGGCCTCTGGTCTCCATGCAGCTTTGATGCTCAGTGGCTGGAACCTCAACAGCGTGACCATCTCCTACTGAGCTGCATTCTGATTCCAGTTCCACAGGCGCAAGCAAAGACCACTCCAGTGTTACAAGATGCATGGTGGTTTTATAAAGGTTCCTCTACTCCCTCCCATGTAAGACCTGGGACTATGTTTTGAAAAAGTTCTTAAACATTCAAGCGTTCATACATTGTCAAAAAAGGGCAAGGGGATGTCTCTCTATTCATGTCTTCATGAAGACCTTGGATGACTTTCTTTTGGGGATGGTAGGAGTCACCTTCCCGAACTTCTGGATCAGATCATCTTGAATGATCCTTTCTGGTTCGTGGACTTGATAATTACGTCCTATATCCAGAAGAAGAAAAGACCAACATCTAGGTAACCTGAAGAGTAAGCAGGACTCTTACCCCAAGAATGAATTAATGCCTCCTTCGTTTCCCCTGTGAATTCTCTAGACCTCTTCAGCTCAAACGGCGCAGTATCAGAATCAGCTGGGAACGTGCTGGAAATGCAGACTCTGAAGTCCTGTCCCAGATCCTGGGTCACAGCCTGTGTTTTAGTGATAATTCCCCGGGTCAGTCACATGCACCTTGAAGGTGGAGAAGCGCTGCTGTAGGACCTGCCGTATCCCGCAGTGCCTCCTTTGATTGCTTGTCTGTGTCTGGGAGAAGGGCCAAGGTCATGTCTACTCGCCTACGCATCTCTATCTCCTGTGCAAGGCCTGGTGTCTGGGGGGTATTCAGCAGCCATTTGATGGATGGCTGGATGGAGAAAACAAATGTCCCTACGTGTCAGGGAGGCTACAGTCCTCATGGGAGAATGCCGGGGTCAGAAAGGAAGAGGAGGGTCCCTGAGCAGTTCTGTTGCACCCAACATTTCTCGAGCATCCAATTTGTGTGAGCTGCTTTACCTGCATTAATTACACAATGCACTCCCCATAAAGCTTTACCAGTTAGGCATCGATACTATCACTTTACAGATGCAACTGGAGTTTGAACCCAGCACAGTTCTTTTCCTTTCCTTCCGCACTGGCACTTGGTGTTCGTGTGAGCTTGGGTTTGCCCTAACCCGACCGCCCGGACTCTACCATCTGCATCTGCAGAAGAGGCTCTGCTCACACCCACTGCCCCACCCCCAGCTCGCCCCAGCTGTGTTAGTGCTCACAGCTTCTGTCTGCAGGGAACCTGTGACTCTACCTGAGGACTTGTCTTGGCCTTAAGAACATGCAAACACAAGTGCCGGGGAGTTAACACCCCCGGGAGCAGCTCTCAACCACCAGCGAGCGGCAGTTGATGAGTAGATGTCCGCTGGGTGGGATGGGTCTAGGGCACAGGCCCTGCACGACTTCCCCATTTCTCCATCTGGGACGGAGCCCCAGCAGCGCATGGTGGTGACCTGCTCACAGCACACTCTGTGTCGGTTTCTTCCCTTCCCTGTCTCCCTTCCTTACTCCCCTTCCGGTGCTTTCTGGAATCACCTCACAAATACATTGTTTGCATTCAAATCCTTATCCTAAGGTCTTCTAGGAAACCAAATCTAAGACAGCATCTGTTAAATAAAAACAACTCCAGCGACATGTTCTGACCACCTGACGTTGTGATAAGCACCTTGTGTGCTTATCTCCTCTAATCTCCACAGCAGCCCTGGGAGGTAGAGGAGGGCAGTGAGGCTCAGACCGGGGAAGGGACATGCTAAAGCTTGTGGACAGTGGCGCCAAGGCTTGCACCTGTTTCAGTTTGATACCAAACCTCATGGTCTTGAAATACATGCATCCCCTCCAAGATTACTTGATTATCAGCTGAGATCGCGCATGTGAAGATTTTTCGGAAAAACTGAAAGTTTAATCGTTATCATTATGTTTCTAGAATGGGCTAATTGGGTCAAAGCTTTGCTTGCCAAGGGGGTTAGGACAAGTCAACCAGGGTTGCAAAGGTTCTGATAGGGTACTTAGAGAATCCCCATGTAAGGATTCAAGGGACAGGAGGGAGAGGGAAAAATGGCACATCTAGGGACAGGGGACACTTCGTCAATGGAATAGGATGAGGCTTGGTGGTACGAGGAAAAGCTAGGAAAAAGCAGGGATGATCCGAGTTCCTCTCTAGACAGGCCATGTTCGCATGGTGCTTGCATGTTGGGGTACAACTAAAGACCATGATAGATAACCGTGGAACGGTTTGCAGGGATTATATGTCATCCACAGCAGTCAACGGGGAACACCCAACCTACACATAAATCAATGCTAGATGGCAGAATGGCAAACAGCTTTCATCTTACTTGCCACTTCCCTGCTTTCCTGGAGCCCTGTGCAGAGGGCAATGCCGTGGCTGCCTCCCACCTAGGAGCAAAAGAGAGTCTTGATTGATTAGTGATGTCTGCTCGGGGCTCAGGAGGGGGGGTGGTGCTGGTGCACATGCCACCTGGAGGAACAGACTGAATTCCAAATATGAGTCAGAGGAATTCGCTCAGTCGGGACTGAAGCAATGTCTACATTTCAAGTGGGCGTTCGCTTCTGAAAGGGATGATTTCCCCTTGAAGAGAGTTTATCTTTAATTTGAACATATGTGGCAAACCTAGGCAATATGCAAAATCACAGCTTGATGATAATTCCCTGGGGACAAGGAAGAGACAGCGATTGCCGGAGTGGGGCACACGTGGGATAGGAAGCCGGGGCTTTTGTGTTTTGGTCGAGGTACCCTCTGTGTTGGGT
Organism: Mirza zaza; assembly: GCA_008750895.1. Lineage (NCBI taxonomy): Eukaryota > Metazoa > Chordata > Mammalia > Primates > Cheirogaleidae > Mirza > Mirza zaza. Next base: position 52,465 of record VSMD01065259.1, read on the forward strand.
GGGCTTTGATGACGTTCATTGGATAAGCTTTTCTGAGTCTGCAGTTTCCACTGCCAGGAGCTCTACCTTCTCGATCTCTTCTAAGCAGCAGCGACAAGGCCCCGGTTGTTGGAGTTTTGTTTCCTTAACTTACTGCGGATGGGAGAGGGAGGCGGGGAGCACCCACGCAGGTTGCCGTGAACGGGCGTATTCGCCTGTGAAGAATATTGGACACAAGCTATAAATAACGCAGCCACCGCTGCCCTTGAGTTGTGGCGCGTGTAGAATCTGCCGCATCACAGAGCTTACCCGAGTCCAGTGTAGACCTGTGCGGTGGGAGGATTCAGACTCCCACTTTTGGTGTAACCCGTCACTTGTGCACTTGATTTCAAAATGCCCTTGAGAATGGCCTTTTATCTCGCAAGATGTTGTAAACTTCTCTTCAGGTTTCCAAAGGAAACTCAGTTTCATCGACAAAGTGCCCACATCATTTAGGCGAAGTCACGCGTGGAGTGAACTTGTCACGAAATCACGTTGGGACAAAATCTGCTTGTATTTAACGAATAATTGCCACATTAGGTGGTTTAAGCATGTACCCCACACAGGGGTGCATTCTATGGCAAAAAGTGCCTTTTCTAAAATAATCTGTGCATTCAGCAGGTTAACGGGGGAAGAGAGATATCGATCTCTTAGTGCAAAAGGATGGTCGGGAAGCTCAGTTGGGTGGAGTACTGCTATAGGAAGAGGATGTAAAGGAGATTTCCTTGGGTTGGTAGTGAATGCCTAGATTTAACTAAATAGAGAAGATTGAAGCTGAGACCAGGCTTAGTGAGGTAGAATGCCAAGATTGATTAGCAATGTCTGCCATGGGTAAAGGAGGAGAGGAAATGGTGCCCACACATCTGTGCCACCCCTTCTCCAGGAGAAAGCTGTTTGGAAAAACAGGGCCCTAGACCAGATGCTAACTGTCCTAGCAGTGAGAAAGAATTGGACAAGGTCCATCCTTATTGGCCGTTACTGGGGAAACATTTTTGATTTAGACATTGGTAGGCTCCAGAAAAAAAAACACCCTCTCCATCCTCCACTGTCTCCTAAGAGGATGAGCCAAGAGCATTGTTTAAGAAAGAATGCAAATGAGGTTTTCAGGCAGAGGAGTGACAAGACAGAGGAAAGCAAATGTCTTCTTTTGGCACTGGGCAATGGTTAGTAGAACTATAAAAGAAATTGCTTTGTGGAACCACGTCCAGAATGGTGCAGTGACTCTCCTTGGAGTTTCCATTTCCTCCAGAGCCATGTAGTAGGAAGAGTTCACTCAACTTTGGATGTGGATTCAAATGCTAACTCCATCACAGATCACTTAAATAACCTTAGGCAGGCCATTTGAACCTTCTGAGTCTTCTACTCTTCATGTGTAAAGTAAGACTAAAAAGACAGAACCCATTTAACTCGAAAGATTTTTGCCCAAAGAGAAATATCAATGCCTCCCATATGGAATTGACATATGCGGATATGACTAGCACTGTGTCAGGCACTCGCTCAATAATATGAATTCAGAAAGAAAAAATCCATGTAGATTTAGGCTGACTGCCCTGGTGTTTGCCCCTTCTTTTCCTACTGCACCTTGGGGTTCTGGAATCCATCTTCTCAGAGATCATGCCTTCCAGAATCTCTCTAGGAAAAAAGAAAGACAACTCCAGATTTTGGTAACTTTGGTCACTTTATCACCTCTGTGAATTTAAGAGACTCTAGGAAAAAGCAGTATGGTGGCTCAAGCTCATGGTAGAAGAGATGTTGTGGCCAGGCTGTCTAGATGATTGAATCCCCTTCTTTAGGAATGTCCTGATGCCAGAGTTTCATCTTGATTTTCGGCAGTTGGGCACAGGAGGAAGGGACTCACCTTGCTAAAATCTTTTTTTTTTTTTTTTTTTGAGACAGAGTCTCACTTTGTTGCCTGGGCTAGAGTGCCGTGGCATCGACCTAGCTCACAGCAACCTCAAACTCCTGAGCTAAAGTGATCCTCCTGCCTCAGCTTCCTGAGTAGCTGGGACTATAGGCTTGTGCCACCACACCTGGCTAATTTTTTCTATTTTTAGTATAGAAGGAGGTCGGGGGAGGGGGTCTTGCTCTTGCTCAGGTTGGGTCTCGAACTCCTGACCGCCAGCGATCCTCCTGCCTCGGCCTCCCAGAGTGCTTGGATTACAGACATGAGCCACTGCGCCTAGCCTCTCTGACCATCTTATTCTTTCAAGAGCTAAGTGCTGCATCTCAATTTTAAGATTTTTGAGTCATGAAACCCTTACAAACCCAAGGGGTAATACATTTTCCATTGGTGTCATAAAAGGGTTTGGGCAGGAAGGACCTGGGAATTGGCGGGGCAGTCCTTACCCAGTAGCTCAAGTAGCAGAAGGAAAGTCTGTCTACTCATATTTCTGGGTCTGCAGCCTTATCCGCTTAAGGTGATTCGCAAATCATTAGCAGTGAATGGGCAGGGAACTCAACGGTTCCTGCTCGAGTTTTTCCCACTCTCCATTCTGGCTGAATACAGTTGAGCTTCTGTGATAGTGATACACACAAATCATAGATTTTTCTGCTATTAGGTGCCCAAGAGCAACCCATCATCACCCTGTCCTTGGCCTTAGCTGTGCAGGCACTGGGCCTGCCAGGGTCCTTCCTCACTCTGGACTTTAAACCACAGGAATTCTTTCTTCTTTATTTTTTCCTACATGGCTACTAGAGAGGATCAAGGCTGACGTCCGCCTGCTGCCGCCTCCTGCTTCCCCCTTGCAAACTGAGCAGGCTGACCAGAGTCGAGCATCCTCTGGGCTCCTGTGTTGGGAGTGTTTGACCATCTCGCCCATGGTAAAGAAAGGCTCTGCTCTCTGGGTCTCTCTGAGAGCACTGAGACGTGGAGCCCTGGAGGCATTTCCTCATGTGCAATCAAGGCAGAAGCTAAAGCTGGTTTTTGTGTTTTCTGGCAGCAGCCTTTGCTTTCCTTCCCCCCCTGGGGAAATCAGCTTGCTGGCACGGACAGAGGGAAAATAAACAAGTCTAACCTGAAATATGCATTAGAGTTTAGCTATTTTTGGAGATTCCCAAGATTGAAAATGGCTGATGGCTGACCAGACCATCTGCCCTGAATTAACTTTCTGAGGTTTTGTGGGGAGCGTCAATTTTAAGGGGCCTAGGCATGTCAGAACACTTCGCTGTAATTGGCATTGATTTATGGATCTGGGTGAAAGAATTATGGCTGTGAAGACTCCATTCCTCTAAGAGACCAGCTCAGAGATGAGATGGAGAAGGAAGCTGCGTCGGGATGGGTGCATGGGTTTGGAATTCGAGGGGGAGCCTGGGCCTGCCCTGCTCTGGGGCTGGTAGTCTTTGCCCCTGAGTGACAACGTTGGAAGTTTAAGCACACAGAGAGGGGAACGGAGGTGTTGCTGAAAACTAGAAATGAGAAAGAGTGTTTTGGGGAGGAAGAAAGAGATTTGCTTTGCCGGCAAAGGAGGAAAAATGGCAGACCTTCTCTTCTCAAAATCCAAATTTCCTGAACATAGGCAGAAATACAGAGCTTTCAAAGAGAGGGCCTCTCAGTTCTAGGCTATTGTGGTTAACTGTTGTAATTTTCCCATCTCTGACAACAGCAAAGTCTGTGAACTCTGCCAGCTGCCCACCTGGGGGTCTGGTGCCACCAGGGATAAGAACAAAAGCCTTCTCCCTGCTCCTCTCTACCACAGCCTGAGGCAGGGATGCAGGTTTCATTTCTCAAAAAGAGTGGGGGAAGTTTCAAAGAGACAGAAAATATTTTTGCCTTTTTATTTTTTTCCAGGACATTCCCTCTGTTGCATGTTCCCAGCTTTCAATATTTGCCTTCCATATCCATGGGAGGCGGGGGGCTATTCTGCTACAGAGGTGCCTGCTATTAAGGGGCATGGGTTTGCTTTTGGAGTAATGATGATGTCTTGGAACCAGATAGTAATGTCCTAGATGCCATTGAATTGCTCACTTTAAAATGGTTGAAGACGAAAAGAAAAAAGAAGTCTGTGACAGAACCACCCAGTGGTCCTCATGTATACTTGGATCACCTGTATACAAGTGCTTTAAAAGTACTGATGCCGGGCTCCACCCCCAGAGACTCATTCCATTGGAAAATGTCACAAGCCCTTTAGCAGATTACAACCTGCAGCAAGATTACAAATCACTGAATAGCCTCTGAGTGTTTGCCAAGTCTGAGCTTCTCTGTTTAGTGAGAATTTAAGTCAATTCATTTCTTCTCCCACAGTATATTTAATCTTCTTTGCTAATTGTGGAGTGAACCCCTTTCCCCCTTTTTTTTTTGTTAAAGATAATATAGGCGTGGGCTTGGAGGAGGGGTTACTTTTGGAGTCGGAGTGGTGATACAAGGAGGAGAGTCTCCAGGTACCTTTCAAATCCTCTCTCCCCAGCCCCATGTGATCCAGTCTCTTTTAGCTACAGGAAAACTTGCCTCCCCGGCAGCCCACTTGGTCTCAGCATATTCAATATTTAAAACGACACTTCCAACATTAAGCATTTAAAGGCATTGGGACTTCAATGGATTCAATTCAATTCAAATGTTTGTAGTAAGGACCTACTGTGTGTGAGAACCGGGTGAAGAGGAGGGAACCAAGATGAATGAGAATGCAGTTCAGGAGTTGACCACTTAATTGTGAAAGACAGAATGTTGTAAAAGGAAACAGTAAAGCTTCTGACTGTCATGACCCTGGATCAACAACCTGCTGTGTGCTGGGCCCTGTGCATGGGCCAGCCCATTCTGAGGTGGTAATGGCTCTTATTCCTGTTTTATAATGGGGGAAACTGAGTCACAGCAGGTCAAGTCACCTGCTCCAAGTTACATGGCTGAGAAGTGGACATGCCAAGGCCTCAGCTCCTGACCACCAACACTGCTTGTGTGTCCAGAGCCAGCTCTGACCTTGCTACAGAACAGACACGAGCAACGTTATGCGAGCATAGGGGAAGGGGAGATTGATTTTATAAGAGAAAAATCTTCATACCCTGCCCGTCGTGTAATCACTTAGAGCTGCCCTGTCCAACCTGGCAGCCTAAGCCATGTGGCTACATAACCTTAAATAACATTATAGAATTCAATTTCTCCATCCTACCACTCACATCTTGAGTGCTCAGCAGCCACGCGTGGTGGCTAGTGGCCACCACGCTGGGCAGTGCAGACACAGAACGTTTCCATCACTGCAGACAGTTCTGTTGGACAGCACAGATCTAGACCTTTTGTCCTACCTCGAGTTCTTGACGGGTTTACCTACCATGCTCTGTAATGTTCTAGAAGAAAGCATCACAAGAGACAGACAATCCACGCGTGTGGAAGAGAAGTGGCAGGTGGAAGGAAGGGTTCGTGGTTTGCAAAGCTGCGGGGGGAGGTGGCGCTGAGCAGAGAGGCTGCCTGGGGCCCGCTGCCTGGCTTTGCACCTCCCCTCCTGACCTGGGTGCCTTCACCCAGGTGAGACCGGTGAACCGTGAGACCGCAGGGCGCCCCCTCCCAGAGTCATGGCGAGGATTAGAAAAGGTAATGCGTGCGAAGGTTTGGCAGATAGTAAGCCCTCAAATGTCAGTTACCATTTGGAAGCTAAAAATGCCTTCGCATTACGGTATAAATGTGTTCTGGCTTTGAAAATAGTTCCAAATTCCATTTTTGTCAAGAAACATGCTGTTCCGCATCCCTGAGTGTGTGATGGCCCCTCAGAGCTGGGTGGTCATCCGGTGCTGCGTGGCAGGGAGGCCCACCCGTCCCGAAGGCAGGACAGGGGGCTCGGTGACCCCAACAGTCTCCTTCTGCCGTGTGCAGACAGACTCGGGGGCCTGAAATCCAAAAGCACGTTATGATCCTACAAAGCTAATAGGAATGCTTTTGTCATTTTGAATGCGGTGAAATTAGCTAGTCCTGATATATTTCAAGAAATTCCTGGAATTCCCAGGTTATAAGGGAATCTATTTGGACCATTCTAATGATGTTTGTGTACTCTTTAAAATAGTCTGCTAAAATAGTCATCCCCATTGAAATGACTTAGAGATGGCAGATTCATTATATTTTAAGTAAAAAAAAATCTCTTTTGAATAGGTAATACATGCACATGGTACAAAATTTAAAAGGGTATATACAGCCTCAACCACCCAGTTTTACTCTTCAGAGCCAACTATTGGTATTGGTTTCTCCCGCGTCCTTCCAGATATATCCTGTGCACTTACCGTCTATGCACTTAGGCCCTGTCTGTTCCTCCATCCCCATGGTAGGTAACTCACCATGTTCACCACCTTGTATCTGCCCTGACCCTCCAACAATGTATCTTGGATACTGTTCTATATTGCTGCAAAGAGCAGTATTCCGTTGCATGGATATACCATAATCTATCTTACCAATCTCTTATCTATAGCTTTTAGGTTATCCTCACCGTTTCGCTATTACCCTGCTGCAAATAACCTCTGTATACGCAGCGTTTCACGCCCGTTCAAGGACGGCTATAGAATAACTTTTTCTGGTGGAATTGCTGGGTCACAGAATACGTGTATTTTTAATTTTGAAAGTCTGTGCCAAATTGCTCTTCAAAGAGATTTATCAATTTATAGTCTCACCAGCAATTTTGAGAGTGACTGTTTCCCCACAGTCTCAATGCCACAGTTTGTTACCAAACACTTCGATTTTTGCCAAAATAGAAGTTAAAAATATGTTGCTAAAGTTTCGATCTTCATTTATCTTATAATTAAGGGTGGGTGAACATATTTTAGCATGTTTAAATATTCTTTTTAAATAAAGAAAAGTTGGTCCATTTTCCTGTTGCATTGTTGGTCTTTTTCTTACTGATTTATAGGATTTCTTTATCTTTAGGAAATGACCTCTTCCTCTGGTATGCACGTATATTTCCCCTAGTCTTTTGTGTCTTTTAAAAACGTTTGTGATTTCTAACAGCACAAATTGCTTATTTTGTTTGTTTAAATATACCCCTTGTATATATGGATTCTGAATTTTAAGTAGTCTTTAATGTTTTCTCTTCATCAACATTTTATTAAAAAAAACTCCAATCTTTTCTTTTAGTGTTTTAATGGTTTCATTATTTTATGTTTAAATCTTTGATCCATCTGGAATTTGTTTTAGTGCAATAAGGATTCTGCTTTATATGTTTCCAGATGGTTTCCCAGTTGTTACCATTTATGGTGTAATCTGTCTTTCCCCTCTATATATGAATACAATGCCATTATGTACTAATATCATGTTACGTACATAGGTCTATTTTTGGATTTTCTATTCTGTGACCTTCCACCTTTCAGGCATCTCATTTCATCTTTGAAGATCTCTAATGCTTTTTGTCCCAAGTCCTCCAAAACGTTAGGAAGGAAGTTCCTGCTCAGTTGACAGGATTCTAGACTTTTTCGATGGTTTCTCTTTGGGACTGAACTCATGCTTGAGACAGTGACTAATTAGAAAGAAGGGCATGGCGGTTGGAAAATTTCTCCCTACCATTAGGCACAATTGTATTCTGTCTCAGGATTCAGAGGTTTCAAATTGCCACATTGGAGAGACAGAATCAAAAATGAAAAATGAGTTGAACTTCTGTCTTGTGGAGAACCGGTTCATGATGTTAATGACAATGTCAATGATCATTAACTACCATCCTGGCAGTGCGAGGCAGTTTGAATATGTTATTTCATTGGTCCTTACAGCAGCTAAGTTAGGATCTTTATAATAGGTAAGAGGGAAGTGGAAGTGATACAAGATAGGGAATTTGGACCCAGGTATAAACGATTCTAAACCTAGGACTCTTACTCTGCAACACAGGATCTCTGACACAACACGGCCAAGGCAATCACACTTGGTTCATTTATTCTCTTCTTCATTAATTCCTTCCATAATCACTTGGGAGCATTTGATCATTGTGCACAGGAGTCAGAAAATTTTATTCCTTCGGGGACAGGCAGGTGATGTACATGAATGAAGTTGCTCTGTTGGGATAGAGAGGGAATTTTTGAGGACTATGGCGAGTAAGGGAGCCACATTTCCGGCTCCAGCTGACCCAGCCCATTGGTGCCATGGGGTAGGGTGAGCCTCGTGCTGTCCAATCTTGAGATTCTTAGGAGGCATCAGACATCTAGATTTTCATGTGAAACCTTCCAATTTGTAGACACCATCAAGTTATAAAAGCAATCAATGTGTGTTCTTTAAAAGTTGAGCCTTAACTCTAAAAGTTTCCTTGTAGATAGTGCATTAAACAAATGGGTATTTATTCAACCAAATATGACCCAGCAATGGAAAGGAAGGAATTCCCGATACCCACACAAAACACAAATGAATCTCAGAAGCACAGCGTTGAGCAGAAGAAGCCAGACGCAGAGAGCAGATGTGGAAGGTGTCCGTGTATTTGAAGGTCTAGAACAAGCGAAATCAACCTATGATGAGGGCAGGGCGACCCACTGGGAAGGGGGTGAGGGCACTTTCAGGGTGGTAGTAATATTCTATGTCTTGACAAGGGTTTGGGTTACACTCATACGTACATTTGTCAAAACTCTGCAAAGATATACTTAAAATGTGTATATTTCAATCTATGCAAATTCTACACACACACAAAAAACCCTGTAAGCAAATATGGAAGTCCAGTTAATGAAAATCATGCTGAAGTATTTGGGAGGAAGTACCCTGATGTCTGCAGTATGATTTGAAATGAACCCAAAACAAGATGGATTGATGAATGGGTAGAGGGAGGGACAGATGGATAGATATGGGAGACATCAAGTTCAGTAAAATGTTAATGAGTCAAAGTTGCCATGTGTTTGAAAATTTTTATAATAAAATGTTGGAAAAAATAAGCAAAGCAAAAAAACCCCACAAAACTATGTATGAGCTAAATACACACATGCACACACACTCGCACCTGTGGGCTAGGTCTGGTTCCTGGTCACCGATTTTCAATAGCCTTTGACTTTTGCTCTTCACCATCATCCTTCCCCACCGCCCCATTTCATGGTGTCTTCTCAGCCAGTTGATTATAAGGGGATTGTTCCTGCAGCTCTAAGCTCTTTGTTCTTCCATCCACCTCACACGGGGCTTGATAGATCTGGCACGGTTTAGTGAGTGCAGGTATGAGAAAATCCATCACCTGATGACATCATTAACATTTCTCCAACAAGACCTGTCTGAGATAAAAGCGCAGCCTGGCCTCCTTCTCATTAATCAAGGGGTTAGACAAAAACCATTTTGGTGACACAGCTCCTTAGCCCCTTCTGCTAATCCATCTTGCCGCATCGACACTCTTCTTTCCACGCAGCATTTAAATTCAGAGGGGACAAAGATTAACCCAGAGCAGCCCCTTCATTAGAGAACAGGGTTTAGGAAGAGTGTTTGCAGGCTGCAAGGCTGTTCCCTGCCTTGGTTGAGGACACACAACTTTCACTCATTAGCAGCATTTCAGAGCCAGGGGCTGTGTTGGTGCTGCATGCCCACCTGGTGCCCTGGGCTGTGCCTGGGACAACAGAGGATGTGACCAAGCAGTGTCAGAGTCTTGGAGGGACGGCCAGAACTGCAGGGAGAAGGGAACAAGACACAGTAGTGTCTCCTCTAAACACACCCTCTAAAAGTGGCACCTTTTCAATAATTTTAAAAGGCATTTTTTTTATCATAATTAAGACTATGATGAATACAAATTAGACAAAGCAAGGGTCAATCTTGTAAATACGTGATTAACGCATCAGAGGTTGAACCTGAAGATGTTTAGATATTGCAGTCAAAAGGTAGCACCTTTTTATGGGCTTTTCCCTATGTAAGCTGAATTATTCACTGCAACATTCATTCCCCTTCCTTGGAGGAGACTAATGCTTCCCTCCCCGCAATGATGTCATGCTTTTGACTTGTCTTGGCCAATGAAATGTGAGCAGAAGTGACATGAGTCACTTCCAAGCAGAAGATTTAAGAGCCATGTTCTTATTTCCCTCTGCCAAAGTAATATCCCAGATTGCCGCTGCTCCAGCAGCCCAGGCTCAGGGGGAAGAGACATGGAGCAGAGCCACAGCTGACCTGCATAGACATGCAGTTGGAGCAAGAAAAAATGAACTGTTACTTTCAGTCACTGACCTTTTGGGGCCATTTGTTACTGCTGCATAACCTGGTCTGTCCTAACTGGTACACTTGTTGGGCATCCAAGGAGCGTTCCTGTCCCTGTCTTTCAGACATGATCCCTTGGACATGAAGACTTTCTTCATGGAACTTTTGCTAGTTTTAAGATAATGAGAATTACAGAGTATGGACTATCCTGGATAAAGATAAAGATAAGACAATTTGGGTGTAATGATGTGTTAGGAAGGTGTTTGCTAAGGGAAGACACTATTGGACGAGTGGAGTTGGGGGTGGCTTTTAGGCAGAATAGATGATCATAGAGCAATACTGAGCATTGGTCTAGAATTCATAGACTGAGCTTGAGTCCTGGGCCTACTCTTCACTAGCTGTGTGGCTTTGAACAAAACCCTTAGCCTGTCTAATACTTCTTCTGTACCTACTAGATGGGGTTGTTGTGCACTAAGTCATAGGGAAGGACCAGGCCGATTTTAAGGCCTGCCATCAGGGTGGTGGCTGTTCATTTCCTTCTCTTTCTTCTCTTTCTCCTCCTTTTTCCCCTCCTTCTGCCCCCTGGCTTGAATAATGACAGGGAGGAAGTGTGGGGGATTGTAGGTGCAGCATGCACAACACAGGGTGTGCTTGGAGGCCAAGAGAGCTCTAGCCTCCTCCAAGGAGGGGCCATGTGTCCGAAGTTTCTGGGAGACACATTTGGATGGCAGCTTTGCCATTCACTAGCTCTTTTAACCTTTTTTGGGAACATGACCCTAAAAGAAATTGGGTGAATACATAGATCTTGCCTCAAAAAAACTTTTTTTTTAATTCATAAAATAAAACAATTAGAATTATTGGCAAAATATTTAAAAAATCACAAATTTATGACAGAATAATGCACATATTCTTTAATAATGCCTTAAATAACTAGAACTATTGGCGTGGGTCCAATTACGATCAGTATTTCAAAGGTTGTGCTAAGCATGAATAATATTTTGCAATGTCTACAATAATTGTGATGTGATGGCAAAATATCTGCGGTTTCTCTTTGTGACAGAGTTGTAATAAAGTATGTACCGCTGTGCTTGGTCATCTACGTTCACTTGAAAGAAATGAAAACTTTCAGCTAGAGGTTATTGAAAATATTCCTCTAATTTTTTTCTCACTGAAGTTATGGACTCTCTAAATCTACCTGGGATCATTTGAGGGTCTTCAAACCCCAAATGAAGAACCTCATTTTCTTGAGGAAGTCACATCCTTTCTCTGGGCCTCAATGTCCTCATTTGGCAAATGGGTGCATTACTCTTGATGCTTTTTCTAAGCAAGGGTTTCAGGTATCTTAAGGTGAACAGCCTTTGTGGGCCTCGATTCTCCGGATAATGGGTTTCAAGGATTAGGACCAGGCAGCGGAGTGAGCACAGCTTTCTGCCTCCCCTATCGCCCTGAATCCCATGAAATGGAAAAAGAGAGGGAGAGAGGGACAGAGGACATAAAAGAGAATATATAAAGCAACGGACTGGAAAATAAGAAAGAATCACATCAACAAACCAGATTCTTGAGGGATTCCTAACAGATCAAAAAAGAGAAAGAGCCACTGGAAACCAGGGCCTAAAACGTATTTAGAAGAACATGCAATTTTAAGGAGCACTTTGGACCAAGCACGATGTTAAGCTTTGTACTTGCATTATCTACCATAATTCCCACAATAGCCCTGTGACATGGGTTTTGCTATTATTCCCATTTCATGGATAAAAGCACTGAGGCTCAGTGGGTTGAGGTACTCGGCCTGTGATCACATGACCAGAGGATGACAGAGTCAAGATGGTGGGTTGCCTGGCTTCAAAGCCTGTGGTCTTGTTCCCTGCACAGTTAATTGCTGCATTTAATTCATATGCAGAAAGAAGCCTGTGGTTTAATTTTTTTTTCCTTTTTCTTCTTCTTTTTAATCCTGCTAGAATCTGTAGGCTTAAGAAACTAGGACGAAACTGTTCTGGCACCACTTCTAGGTTTGGGAGAAGCTTAAGCTGCACCACGCCATTTTGGGGGCAGCGAAGTCCTCATCAACCCTCCTCCGGGTTAGCAATGCAGTTGGGAGCTGTCTGGCTCTGGGTGCTGTCAGGAAAACCCACGCTAATCCGTTCGGGAATATCTGTGCTTGAACATGATTACCTCACCATTTTTCTTCAGCTCTTCTCTGAAAACCATTTGCCCTAAAAATACTCTTTGACATTATGCACAAACATTGAAGAGACATTTATTTGGCCCTGACCTTTGCATGGTTCCTGCTAAAAGATATTCAATGACACACAAATGGGACTGAATTATTTATAGGCCCGAGGGGAAATCAAAGTTGCTTTTATTCCTATTGAAAGTGTATCAGAAGGCCAAAGAAGGCCAAATTAGCTTCAGTTCCTCACAGAGGGACTCCAGCTAGACTCAAGGGTGCTTATTAAAGTTAGGGTCATTTTCCATGGCTGAATTTTTGGACATCTTCATAAACCTGAGTGGTTATTCAAGTACTTTGTCAGGGGACAATGGCCTGCACCTTCCTGCAAGAAGTGTGGAGGTGCACAGAGAATTTGGGGGCTGAAAACACCCATGAAGTTGATTATTTATGATGTATGACATCAACTTACTTGATGCTGGGCACTGAGGAAGAAGGGTTAAGTTCGTTAACTCATTTGTCCCAAGATTCAACAAATATTCCTTTAGTGTTTTCTCTTGGCAGGTTCTGTTTTAGGCATGGGCATGCAGGTGGCAAGACTGCCAAGGTCCTGTTTTCATGAATAAGACACTGTTTCTGTCTTTAGGGACCTCAGCACAATGACTGCCTAATAATAATAATAATCATCATCATCATCATCATCATCATCCACATTTATTGAGTGGTGACTATTTGCCAGGCACTATCCTAAGTGCTTTACATGTATTAACTAATCCTCACAAATAAGCAATGAGATAAGAATTACTAATACCATTCCCATTTTACAGTTAAGGACAATGAGACACACGGTTTAAGTAACTCGCTCCAAGTCACACATGGGCAGTTGTGGGGCTGGGATTCCGACCCAGGCACTCAGCCCCCATGCAATCTGTGCGAGTGTAGAGGCGTGTCTAAGGCCTGTAGGACTCTGAGGCACCAGGACATCAGAGAATGGGCATCTAAACTGTGTCCTCAAAGACGAGCAGACGTTTCCAGGTACCCAAATGGGGGACAGGAAGGACAAGTCATTTAACATCTCTCAACTTCACTCCCTCACTTTAAGAAGGGCTTAAAGGTTTTTGAGGAAAGAAATAAATGAAAAATCATAAGGACAATGCCTCCTTGAGAAGCCTGAGGGCAGAGGCTGAGTAGTACGTGTCTTTTTCCTCTCCACCATCCTTCTTTCTGCATTCGGAGCCCCTTCGCCTGGGCTCCAGAGAATCTCCAACCTCAGCCTGAGGTGTCCGATCCCCTCGGCTCCAGGGCCGCCGGGCATCTCATGAAGATCATACTCTTCTACATGAGCTGTAACGTGAAAAGCCGTCATGAGAAGACAGAAGGCACTCGATTCATTCTATTGTTTATTTCTCCCGTATATGCAAAATGGGGCAGAACTCGTCCCGGAACTAAATTCTCCAGCCCTACGTCCATTCGGTGGGGCGGGGGGAGCGTAAACATGGCTGGACCTGTGCGTCCTCCTTGTTCCGATCATGCGCCTTTGAGCTCTTGAGCCCGGTTTATGGGCCTGGGCTGATTCTCTCTGACAGCAAGTTTGGGCCTTCGTCCGTTTGGCTATTTGGTGACTACAAGTAAGAACATGGAGAGTTTCCTTCTGGGGCAATGTTGTAGTGCCTTTCTGACCATTGTAATTTATAAACAAGAGCTTCCCGGGGAGGGAAGGGAGCCATCCCTGAGCGTCAGAGGGGCGCAGGGAGAGTAGCACGGGAGGGAGGCCGCGTCTGCGCTGGCCTGGGGCGTCCGTTTTCAGCAGACGGCGGTGGATACTCGCGCTGGGGCCCCATTTCCTGCGAAAGCACAAAGGGAGCAGGGCGCGTGTCTTTTCTCCCAAAGGAGGTAGAGAATCCAGGTGGTTTTGTGTGAATGTGGCGTCCCCACTGGGATGAAACACTCTCAAGTCATCTTTCCTGAGATTCGGAGATGAGTCCCTCATCTCCATGGTTGTAGGCAGAAGGGATATATATCCAGGCCTTTGAGGTAGGGGGTGTGAACATCATGCTTGCTTTGTTCCACCTCTTTTGGTTGAGGTGCCTGGAAGTGGAATCTCTGTGGGAGGAAGGGGGGTGTGGAAGGGGAGGAAGTTGTTTTCGTGCCTCTGGTTCCAGTGACCCCAGAGCATAGAAACTCTATACCCGGCACGGCGGATAACGGCATGGTGGACGCTGAAGCTACGGTTGTCAGTTCCCATCTGCTTTTCCCCGAGGATTGGCGACAGAACCCTTACTTCTTTTTGAAACAGCTGGGACACCCTAGCAAGCTCTTTAGCCAAGTCCCAGTGGAAAGTGGAATTACTGAGGAACAGAGTGCATGTGTATTGGGGTGGTGGCAGTTCTAAAATAGCATCAGGGTAACAGACACCAAGCTGTGGGCAACAAGCACTTTCTTGTGCTTCCCTGTCACACTGGGGCCGGGCACAGATTCTGGTACATGGTAGGTGTTCAAAAATACTTTTTTTTTTTTTTTTTAAGGAAAGATGAGAACAGAGCAATGGGATAGTAATCACTAATATTATTGAATTCTCAGTACGTGCTAAGAATTGTGAACAATGCTTTATCGTCAACAAACCTATGGAGTATTATTACCACTTCCATTTTACAGATACTGAAAACAGAGTCTCAGAGATTTTACAGGACATGCTCAAGGGCACCCGATTAGTAAAAGGGTTGGATTTCCAGTGTTGGGTTATGTGATTGCCAGCTCCTTACTGCCAGGCTACAATGTGGGATAGATAGACTGGAAACACAGTATAGAAATATAAGAATGCAGCTGATGATATTTAGGAGAAAATGAAAAAGTATAAAGAAAAAGGTACTCCATTCAAATAGTGCTGGACATTTGGTTAATTGGTAGAAAAAAATTCAGAGCCACATCTCTTTGTATATAAAATAAATCTCAGATGGATTTAAAAGCTACATGCAAGATACAAATCCATATAAAATCTCTTATATGCGAATAGAAAATGGAGAAGGAACTACAGAAAAATGTGTAAAGGATTATGAGTGAGTTTATTTTTTCTTTATTGTATTTTTAAGTTTTTCCATAATAAGCATGTAATAGTTTAAAACTAGGAAATACACAATAAACCAGTCTTTCCACTTTCCTTTTTCTCCATTTTTTTCCTTTTGTCTTTTTACTTCTCCTTCTGTTCTAATCCCCACTCTTCTGCTTCCCTCTTTCTCTCCTGCCCTCCTGTCTTCTATCTGACTTGAGCCCTGGTCTCTTCAGCTCAATCCAAGCTCTGTCTCCACCCACGCTGTCCCCCCAGCCAGATCACTTCCGTTCCAGCGCCAGGACCTTGGAGAGCTCTCAGCTGTGGCTCTGAGGACCACACAGAAGCTCCTCTTCTCAATGCAGCCCTACGATGTTGTTTCATACCTGCTTTTAGTCTCCCCCTGCGGGCGTCTCAGGGACTATTAAAATGCAGAAAGCCCTACTTTGCTTTTTGAGCTACGGCCCTCTTGAATTTTGTCGGATAGATTCACCATAATATTTACATCTCAGCTAAAAAAAAAAAAGAAGAAAGAAAAAGCTGCAATTTTCCCCAAACACATACTTGGCCTAGATCTCCCAGGCAGGGACCATTCCATCTAGAGGTTGTTGTCACGGAATTAGACCCAAATGTGAACAATGGAGGGACTGAAGGAGAAGGTGTATAGGTGGGTGGGTGTGGGGCCAGGAAGGAGAATTCCTGTAGCAGCGCTGGGATTGTAGGTGTGTCCTTGATTGTGTATTCAACAAGAAATGACAAACACTTTCAACAGGCCGGGCAGAGGGACAGAACAGTGAAAGAGACCCGGAGGCGTGGTGGAGATGCTGGCAGGCTGACAGGCCATGACAGCACAGGCTGACAAGTACAATATTGGAGGAGGGTGCCCAGGACTTGGGGGCACTTAACCCTGGCCAAGGGAGGAGTGTGACCACGGAAGATGTGCAGAGGAAGTGATGCTGAACCAGGGCCCCGGTATAGACAATAGCTCATGCAGCCAACACAGTGAGCTCAAGGAATTGGGAGAAATTTGATGAGAGCAGAAGAGTGAGTCAGGAATTGAATCAACCCACTAAAGGGGCATAGGTAGGAGGCCACTTCTGTGCGGCATTTGTGTGCATTTTGGAGGGAGCATGTTTTCCTAAGAGACTGCCTCAGCCGGAGACGTGGAGACTGTTTCAAATAGGAGCAGGTCCAGGTTCAGTTAGCAATGCAGAGCAGTGTCTGATAAAGTTACCTTTCCCTCTGCTACCTCCCTTTGCCTTGTTCTCTGAGATCTTTCGTGCTTTTAGATGCCTTGGTCTCCTCTCTGCCTCATTAACAGTGGACTGCTAATGCTTTGGCCCCTGGGCTGGGGACATGCTGGGGGCCATGAAGTCTTCCTTTAAATCACACCCCATAGCGTTGCCCATTCTCGTGACTCAGCCCTGTGGGAGGTTGGTATTCTCAGTCCAGACCATCTTTAGCTTCCCCTCACCGTGAGTTCATGTTCTCTTTCCTGTCTTGTCCGTTCATGAGCATTCATCTCCTTCCTGTTCTGTTCACCATTCTGTCACAGAGGGGCCCAGGGGACTACCGTTGGCTTGTTTGTGGCATAAAAGAGACCTAAGAAGCTGTTGTGTTCCCTTCCCTCTGTACTAGGTTTCTCTTGGCCTGCCCACTCCTGGGCTATGGCAGATCCTTGAATGCCCAGTGTTACTGTGTTCTACTTGAGTAAGCTTGCATTGAGCTTCTTCCTGACATTTCCAGGCACATATATTCCTAATTTTAAGCAAACCAGGTTCATGAAAGTTTGAGCATAAGAAATCAATACAGGCCGGGCGTGGTGGCTCATGCCTGTAATCCTAGCACTCTGGGAGGCTGAGGCGGGCGGATTGCTCAAGGTCAGGAGTTCGAAACCAGCTCTGAGCAAGAATGAGACCCCGTCTCTGCTATAAATAGAAAGAAATTAATTGGCCAACTAAAAATATATAGAAAAAATTAGCCGAGCATGGTGGCGCATGGCTATAGTCCCAGCTACTCGGGAGGCTGAGGCAGCAGGATTGCTTGAGCCCAGGAGTTTGAGGTTGCTGTGAGCTAGGATGATGCCACGGAGCTCACTCTAGCCTGGGCAACAAAGCGAGACTCTGTCTCAAAAAAACAAATAAAAAATAAAAAATAGAAATCAATACAGCAGGCCCTAGAACTCTTTTTACACACACTAAAGAGTTATTGAGACCCAAGCACATTTTTACAAGGTGGTCACTACTGGGGAACTATAATATTGAAGCCCACATCTAGTAGTACTAACTATTTTTATATAAATGAAAAAATAGAGCTGAACTTTAGAATTTGAAAATGGAGTGTCAGGAGATTATGTAATCTGCAAGATAATTCTGTTGCCAGAAGAAGATAATTCTTGCCTGGCAAGAGAGAAAAGGGAACTTAGAATTCATGCAAAATGCTGCAAAGCCTCTGCAAGTGCTTTAAAAATCATCCATTTTATTAACACCAACAAAAAAGCCTAGAACCTGGACACTCATGGCATTTTTAAAAATGTTGCATTGTTTTTTTTTTTTTTTTGCTTCCTCACCCCCAGGGCAAACCTATCTACAATTTTATAAGAGAGTCAATGAAGAAGTTGGATTTACATTCAGACCACTTTCCTGAAATACATCTGCTTGCTAAAGCATCAAGATGCCTATTTGGAAATAAATAAAAATCAGTTACTCCGAAGTAAAAAATTATTGAAATTGTCTAAAGTAGTATCTTTTGATTATCGTTTCTTCTCCAAGCTCCTCTGAAGACCCAATGTGCATCCAGGGGCGACTTCAAGGAGACATCCCATTGTGAACATCCAGGAAACATCTGGCTGTGTCTGGAGATCAGCTACTGAAAACCCCTTCCTATGCCGAGGCCAGTCACCTGCACTGGGGACTCATCAGACTTCTCTTCAGTAACACCCAAGCTTGCAGTGTGTACGTGACAAATGAAATTCTACTAATGGTCGGAGAAAGGAAAGGAAACGGAGACTTTCATCTCTGGCGCCCCCAAGTGGAAGGGATGCTGTTCTGAAGATTGGATATTTGCTCTCAGGTGAATGCATTTTTCTCTATGTTCCCATAGTTCCCTTTTTTAAAAGTCCGAATACAATTTGATGACGTTGTGTGTATTGCGAACTAAAGAGCGTCCTTGGATTTTTGGCATCGTTTTCAGCTAGAATGCCACTGTCCAGTGTGCTGTTTACTACTCGGGTACTGCGCTTAGCAACTTATACATGCTATCGCATTTAAATCCACCTCAATCCAAAGGATCAGGTGCTTGTGTTATCTCTGCTTTACAAGCGAGGAAACTGAGGCACCAAGAGATTAAAAATTCCTTTGTTCACACTGTGAATTAGTGGTGCAGGTGGAATTGGTACTCATTTCAGTTTGACTTTAGAGCATGCGCTGTTTTTGTTTTCCAAACAAGAATAATTTCATCATTTTTATAAAAGTGATACATGCATCATAAAAAAACTCAAGCCACCAAAGAAGGACACAAAAGAATGGAAAATAATCCACCTCATTCATTTCATACTCTCCAGAAAACCATGATTAATATTTATTTATTGAATATCATTCCAGACACCTTTCTGCATATACATATATGCAGACATAAGAAAAGAGAGGTCAGTACAAAGACAGATGAAAATTACTAAGTGCAAGCATGCTATTCATATTATTAACAAAATAATGAATTTAAATTGTTTGAAGAATATTAAATGGAAATGAAATTTGAAGAAATTGCTCAAGTTTAGATAACAACTTATTTACCAGAAATAATTCTCATTCCAAAATTATCCCTTTAAAGTTTAAAGGGAAAATTATGGAATCAGTTAGAGGCTAGAATCTTTGTTTTTTAGCAGTTTGTTTCAAATTTTTAGCCTTAACTCAACTGAGTGCTCTTCTGTAACATGTGAGGAAATAATGTGTTCACATTCCTCTTGTCTGTCTTTCCCAATCCTGTGGTTTTATTTTTATTTTTTCTTATTTATTTATTTTTAATTTTTAAATTTCAGAATATTACAGGGGTACAAATATTTAGGTTACATATATTGCCTTTGCCCCACCCAAGTCAGAGCTTCAAGCGTGTCCATTCCCCAGACGGTGCACACTGCACCCATTAGGTGTGAATATAACCATTCCCTCCTTCCCGCTCCCACCTGCCCGACACCCAATGAATGTTACTTCCATATGTGCACATAAGTGATGATCAATTGGTACCAATTTGCTGGTGAGTACATGTGGTGCTTGTTTTTCCATTCTTGTGATACTTCACTTAGTAGAATGGGCTCCAGCTGTATCCAGGTTTTAACTATGTAGTCTATGTGTTTGCAAATCCAAGGTCATGGCATTCTGTAACCATAATTCCCACAGTTATTTTGTCTTAGTTTTATATTTGAATGGCTCAATGCTCATTCCCAGGCTTATCCTTTCTTGAGTTCCTATGATTCATTCTCAGTTGAAAATGTTTCATTGCCAAGCATTTTCTTGAAGAAGAGATCAGGGATGCTGTATTCTCTAAGTTCCTGCCTGCTCAGGATTTTGTGGGTGACTTTTTAAAACAGTATTTTATTGAAATGTAATTTTAGTACACAGAATGCACAAGTCCTAAGTGTACAACTTTTGGGGGGAGACTTTTGTCAGACTGCTTTATTGAGGTGTAATTGGCATACAGAAACTCCACATATTGTACCATGTGATAAATTTTGACATTCATTTACATCATAAAGTCATCACTGCATCAAGACAGTAAACCTATCCATCATCCTCAAGGCTGCCTTGTATTCCTGGTAATTCCTCTTATCTTCACCTTCTTACTACCCCTCTCTCCTGGTAAGAAATTACTGCTAATTTATTTTATGTCACTATAGGTTAGTTTAAATTTTCTAGAGTCTTATGAAAATGGAGCCATAGGGTAAGTATTCTATTTTGTCTGACTTCTTTCACTCAGCATAATTATTTTGAGATTCATCTATGCTGTAGTGCACATCAATTGTCCACTCCTTTTTTTTTGCTGAGTAGCGTTCCCTTGTACGGATGTGCCACCACAATTTGTTTATCAGTTTACCTGTTGATGGACATCTAGGTTGTTTACCATTTTTGGCTATTGCAAATAAAACTGCAATTAGCATTTGTGTGCAAAGCTTTGTACAGACATACACTTTCATTTCTCCTGGGTAAATACCTAGGAGTGGAATGGCTGGATCAGAAGTGTGTATCTGATTTTTAAAGAAACTAACATACTGGTTTTCAAAGTTGTAGCATTTTAAACTCTCACCAGCACTGTAGGAAGATTTCTAGTTCCTCTGCATTCTTGCCAACACTTGATATGGTCAGGCTTTTTAACATTAGCTATTCTAACAGAAGTGTAGGGATGTCTCATGATTCTAATTTGCATTTCCCCTAATGCTAATGAAAATGAGCATCTTTTCATGTGCATATATGTGCATCCATGGTATCTTCTTTATCAAAGTATCTGTTCAAATGTTTTGCTTATTTTTAAAGGTGTGTTGTTTGTTTTCCCAGTTTGGGCCTTTGAGCGTTCTTTATATAACCTGAACACAAGTCCTTAATTGGATATCTGCTCCCAGTCTGTGGCTTTGGTTTTTATATTTTTAACAGTGTCTTTTGAAGAGATAATATTTTTAAATTCAACAAAGTACAATTTATCAATTTTTTTCTTTTATGAATCATACTTTTAGTGTCTTAAGAAATATTTGCCCAACTCAAGTTTACAAAGATTCTATCTTGTGTTTTCTTCTAGAAATTTTACAGTTTAAGGTTTTACACTTAGGTATATGATGCATTTTAAGTTAATTTTTGTACATGCGTGAGGTATAAATCAAAGTTTATTTATTTATTTTTGCATATGGCTACCCAGTTTCTTCATAAATGTCAATTAAGTCAAGTTGGTTGATGGCATTGTTCAAGTCTTCAATATGCTTGTTTATTTCCTGTCTACTTGTTATATAAATTATTGAGAGAATGTATGACTATAATTGTGGATTTGTCTACTTCTCCTTGCAGTTTTATTAGTTTTTGCTTTGTATATTTTTAGTTCTTAGTATTGTTATGTTTTCTTGATGAATTGACCTCTTTATGTGATAAAATTCTTTAATCCCGGTAATGTGCTTTGCTCTGAAATATACATTGCATAATATTAATAGGGTCATTCCAGCTTTTCTTTTGACCAGTGTTAGCATGGTATACCTTTTTCCATTCTTTTTTGTTTTTTTTTTTTTGAGACAGAGTCTCACTTTGTTGCCCAGGCTAGAGTGAGTGCCATGGCGTCAGCCTAGCTCACAGCAACCTCAAACTCCTGGGCTCAGCGACCCTACTGCCTCAGCCTCCCCACGAACTAGGACTACAGGCATGCGCCACCATGCCCGGCTAATTTTTTCTATATATATTAGTTGGCCAATTAATTTCTTTCTATTTATAGTAGAGATGGGGTCTCGCTTTTGCTCAGGCTGGTCTCAAACTCCTGAGCTCTAATCGATCCACCCACCTCGGCCTCCCAGAGAGCTAGGATTACAGGCGTGAGCCACCGCGCCCGGCCTCATTCTTTTATTTTTATATTTAAGAGCTATTTCTTGTAGGCAGCATACAGTTTGTATGTCAAACGTTGTGAATTTTACCTTGTTGAGGATGGACATTCCTGGCCCTACGTGATGACCAGGTACTGTTCTCTCTAATCTTTTTGGATATTTCTTTCCCTAGCCTTGGATACTTTCTTCACATGAATATGCTAAACAATATTTTGCAGTATACTTGAGGGGTTATCCTCTGTTTCCCCAAATGTATGACATCTTTTTTTCCTCCTGCTTTTTAAGATTTTTCTCTTTATCTTTAGTTTTCAGTGTGATAGCTATGATGCACCTAGGTGTGATTTTCATTGCATTTGCCCTACTTTGAGTTTGTTGATATTCTTGGATCTTTAAGTTTATGTTTTCTACCAATTTTGAAAATTTCAGTCATTATTTCTTCCAATATGTTTTTCTGTACCATTTTCTCACTCCTTCTCTTTTGAGACTCTATTCGAGTATGTTAGACTGTTTGATATTGTCCTATAGCTCTCTAACATTCTATTGCAGAAATTCCTTTTCTCTTTGCTTCAGTTTGGATAATTTCTATTGACTTGTCTTAAACTTCACTAATTCTTTCACTATGTCCAGTCTACTACTGAGCCCATTGAGTTAGTTTTCTATTTCAATTTTCCATATTGTATTTTTCAGTTCTAGAGTTTCCATTTAACTCTTATTTTGGAGTTGACATTAATTATTTTGAATTTTTTTTCATATTTTCTCCCATATTGTTAATATTTTGCTCCACATTCTTTCACATATCTTATGATAGTTATTTTAAAGTACTTGTACACTAATTATAATTGTCATCTCTTGTTCTGCATCTAGTCATCTGTTTTTCTCTTGATTTTCTTTACATTTTCCTGATTTATCTTGATATTTTTTATTGTGTGCCAGAATTTGGATATAAGAGCTATAAACTGAAGATGATAATATTTTACCCCAGAAATGGTTCAAATTTTCTCTTTCAGGCAGCTAACATAAGGGGTTAGTCTCTTCAGTCTGATCAGAAGTTGAGCTGGTTGGGGCTAGTTTACTATTTTAGTTAGTTTTGGTTCTCATCTTTTTTTTTTTTTTTTTTTCTGAGATAGAGTCTTGCTCCGTTGCTAGTAGTGTGCAGTACCATCATCATAGCTCACTGCAACCTCAAACTCCTGGGCTCAAACTATTCTCCTGCCTCAGCCTCCCAAGTAGCTAAGACTATAGGTGCATCGCACTGTGCCTGGTTAATTTTTTTCTATGTTTTGTGGAGAGGGGGTCTCGCTACATTATTCAGGCTGGTCTCAAACTCCTAGCCTCAAGCTATCCTCCCACCTTGGCCTCCCAGAGTGCTAAGATTACAGGTATGAGCCACCGCGACTAACTCACATCTGGTCTTAATACCTTGAAGGTGGGACCAGGCCTCTCTCTCCTGCAGATAGCTGTGATTTAAGAACTGCAAGAC
This sequence comes from Mirza zaza, assembly GCA_008750895.1. NCBI lineage: Eukaryota > Metazoa > Chordata > Mammalia > Primates > Cheirogaleidae > Mirza > Mirza zaza. The sequence continues at coordinate 75,783 of VSMD01065259.1, forward strand.
TGTAAGATCTACTTCTGCTCTCCAGCCAAGCCCGCAACTTCCTGTACCACTCCTTATTTGGAAAGTGCCCAATGGGTGGGAGAAGTGGTGAGGGAGAGGAGTAGCTCCAGCATCTGGCTCCCACAGATTCCAGTCCCCATGCCAGCCCACGCATAGCTTTTCAAGGTTTGGCAGTTTTCTTGTCTTTGTACCATCAAAGTTCTCCTTTACATCCCAGACTTCATTTTCAGTCACATCATTTTACTTTTCTTTTTTTCCCCTAAAGTGGCTTTTATCATTGTAATATTTTATCTCCTAGTTTTGTCTGAATTCTTCCTGATCCTTTATTTTTTTTCCCTCTTTTGCTGATCCATAAACTTTCCTTTGAGCTTTTATTCTTTGGTTTTTGATTTTAGGAGACCGCTCATGCTCCTTATTTCTTTGTTGTTACGGAGAATTCGACTTCTGTTTTCTTGGTCGATTCTTCTTTCAATTGATATTTTAAAAATGTACCTTTTCATTAGGTTCCATTCCTCCCTTCCTCACTTTTTCAGGGGATACATCTCATGCTCTTCATTTTCTTGTTAATTATAAATGTTGAATCCTCCCGGTGCATTTACTGAAGAGCTGGACCCGTCTGCAGCTTTGATTTGTTGTTTCCATTGCTCTCATGTAAAAATCTATTTTGTCTTATTTTTTTGCTCTGTGGGCACATTTCCCCACCATATTTTGTACTTGCAGTGGCTCACAGCAAAGCTGTTTCCATCTTGACTTCTTCGTGTGGTTACCTGGCAATGTCTGTTCCTCCTACTACACCTAACTCACCTCTGGCCCTGCGGTCTTCCTAGCAAGGTCACGGAGAAGTAGAACGGTGTGTCCATGAGGTTTCACCTTCAACTCTATCTTTCCAGCCATGGGGGGAGTAGGGTCAAACTGGGTTACTGCAGGGCCTCTCCTGTGGCCTGACTGTACCCCTGGATTTTGTCCTGATTAGATATTATTTATTTATTTTTGGATAAGCCTTTCATATCTGTGACATTTATTTTCAAGGAAATTGGTTTCCTGCTTGATGTCCTAGGAGGTATTTGTTGAGATTCAGCCTCACCAAAAATAATGATAATGATGACAATAGCAGCTACCCAGTGCCAGGTGCATTGCCGACATCGTCTCTAATCCTCCCAGCAGTCCTGCCTGGCAAATATTATCTCTGTTTTGCAGATACACCCATGTTCCAGGATGGTTTATAGAAGGCTTTATAAGGATTCTTAAAATACAGCATAGTCACAAAAGCTAAAGGTAGAGAAAATAGTCTTTAAAAAAGCGGCAAGGAAATAAGTCTCAGTGAGTTTCAGGGCCCTTCCTGCACCCTTAGAAGTGTTGAGTAGCAGAATCTCGATTTGAACCCGGGGCTTCCGGCCGCAGAGCGCTGACCTTGGTGCTAAGCTGAGCCAACTCATGCTGAGCAGCGAGAGGAGGGAGGCAAATGTTGGAGGAAAAACTTCATGCAGGACAGGTGGGCTGAAGGTAGGCTTTGGGCCATGGTGTCAGGCTGGGTTTGCTCCAGTGATGCTGGCCACAGCCGGGATCGGGAGGACGGGGTTTCTGAAAATTGCTGGCGCTTGGCACACCTGGGTCCTACTCCCAGCACCAGGCATGACTCATTGGAATGAATAGTCACTGAGGTCCTTTACAGAGCCACTCCCTGGTATTTATTGAGCACTGCTGTGGACAAAGCAAGCACTAGTAAGTGGTTGCAGGGGTGTGTCCAGATGTGAACAAGTCACACATCATTTCTGCCCTCAGAGAGCTCAGAGTCTAGTGGGTAAGGCAGATGGATATTGAAGAAATAATACAATCAGCCTTCTATGAGCTCATGTCAGTAGATTCAACCAACCTTGGATTGAAAATATTCAGGAAAATAAAAGCATCTATACTGAAAATATACAGACTTTCTTTTTTGTGTCATTATTTCCTAAACAATACAGTATAACAACTATTCACATAGCATTTACATGGTATTTGTTGTAAGCAACCTAGAGAAGATTTAAAGTCTGCTGGAAGATGTGCACCGGTTATATGCAGAGACTAGGCCATTTTTTAAAATATTTATTAAGATCTGTTTATTACTGAATTTTCCTCTATTTCTTTTTTATTCATTCATTCAATACATTTTTTTATTTCAGCATATTATGGGGGTACAAATGTTAAGGTTATGTATATTGCCCATGCCCCCCTGCCCCCTCGAGTCAGAGCTTCAGGTATGACCATCCCCCAAATGGTGCACATCTTACTCATTATGTATGCATATACTCATCCCCTCCACCCCCCTTCCACCCGCCCAACACCCGATAAATGTTATTCCTATATGTCCACTTAGGTGTTGATCCGTTAATACCAATTTGCTGGTGAGTACATGTGGTGCTTGCTTTTCCATTCTTGAGATGCTTCACTTAGTAGAATGGGTTCCAGCTCTATCCAGGAAAATACAAGAGGTGCTATGTCACCATTGTTTCTTAGAGCTGAATAGTACTCCATGGTATACATATACCACATTTTATTGTCCAGTCATGTAGTGATGGGCAGCTGGGTTGTTTCCACAACTTTGCAATTGTGAACTGTGCTGCTATAAACATTCGAGTACAGGTGTCCCTTTTGTAGAGTGTCATCTGATCTTTTGGGTAGATGCCCAGTAGTGGAATTGCTGGATCAAATGGTAGATCTACTTGTATCGCTTTCAGGTATCTCCATATTGCTTTCCACAGAGGCTGAACCAGTTTGCAGTCCCACCAGCAGTGTAGGAGTGTTCCTATTCTCCACATCCACGCCAGCATTTATTGTTTGGGGACTTTTTGATAAAGGCCATTCTTACTGGAGTTAAGTGATATCTCATTGTGGTTTTGATTTGCATTTCCCTGATGATTAGAGATGTTGAGCATTTTTTCATATGTTGTCTGTTATTCTGAGACTAGGCCATTTTATATAAGAGATCTGAGCATCCAAGGATTTTCATATTTATGGGGAATCCTGGAACCTGCCCTCATGGATACCGAGGGACAACTGTATACATGTAATAAACAAATTATAAGTGCTGTGAGGGAAAAGAATTGGATTCATGAACAAGATTAACATAGGGCTAATTTGGGGTGGGAGGGGAGGTCAGGGATGGGCTCTCTGAAGAAATGCCATACGAGTGGAGACTTTTTAGTTGGCACGTGCTGTTTTTTGCTTTCCTATTTCCCCTTCTTTGATAACAGAGACCCTGTTCTTTTGGGGACGTGCATTCCATGTGGACTAGATGAAGTTTGCCACCAGTCTGAGAAGTGGGCGTGGGGCCTAGACCTGGCCAATCCCAATTCTCTAATCCTCTGGCCACAGTGATGGATCGGGTCAGCCCAGGTTCCAAGAGGAGCCAAAATCCTATCAGGTAGGATGCTGTCTTTCAAAGAGGTTTCACCAGAAACAACGTAAGGCCTGAGCTTCCGACAACCACCCTGGACCTACGTGGGGAGAGACTGAGCACCAACAGCATACTTCAGACCCCAAACCCGGCCTTGCCAGGAGGCTGACTTCTCAGTTACGTGAACTAATGAGTTTCCTGCTTTGTGAGCACTAAGTTACATTGATTTGGATTCCTGTTACTTGTGCCTGTACAGACCTGGAAAATAGTAAATTGAGACCCGTAGATATTGGGGGGAAGAGTGTTACAGACAGAGGGAATAGCATGTTGAAGGCCAGTACAGCTGGGGGAATGGATGAGGTGGACAGTAGTTGGGCTTGTGCATTGCACAACATTGCCTGGACAAGGGGTGAAGAGAATTTGGGGCTGTTACTGGGCTGAATAATGTCCCCTCCAAAATTCGTGCCCCCACCACCTAGAATCTCAGAGCATGATCTTATTTGGAAATAGAGTCTTTGCAGGTGTAATTAGATAACATGAGGTCACGGTGGGGTAGGCCCTAACTCCAGGGACTGTTGTTGCTACTAAAAGGCCACATGAGGGCACAGAGAGACACAGGGAGGAGGCCACAGAGTAGAGACTGGAGCATACACCTGTCATCCAGGGAGCATCAGGCTCAGCCAGCAGCCACGAGAAGCTGGGAAGAGGCAAGGAAGGATTTTTCCCCTAATGCCTCCAGAGGCAGGGTAGCCCTGCCAACGCCTTGATTCTGGACTTCCAGCCTTCAGAACGGCGAGCAAATATCTGCTGTTTCAAGCCACCCTGTTGGTGGCACTTTGTTACGGCAGCGCTAGGCAATGAGTGTGGTGGGTGGGTATCCCAGCTGCCTTCTCCCTGCTGGGTCAGCTCCGAGGCGTGCTCCTCAGTCTCCCGCTGTTCTCCGGCAGGACTGGGCTCCCGCTGCCCGAGGGTGACCTGCTCTCCTCTCTTCTCCCTCCCTCTCCCCCCCACCCCAGCTTCCTGGGATCACCTTCCAAGTAAACTACTGGGTCTAGATGCTTGTATCATGGTCTGCCTTTGGGGACTCCAAGCCGAGGCAGATACCATCCAAGCCTGCAGAGCCCCGTCGGAGAGGGGCTTAGGGTGGGGTGGGTGAGATTGGCACGAACCCCAGCACGAAGGTCCTTTTGGACAGGTAATGAGTTTGGATTCAATCCTCAGTGTCATGGGAAACCACAGGCAGGATTTGAGCAGGGAGCGATGTCTGATGTTCGAGTTTCAAGGATCCCATCGGCAGCTATTCGGAGAATGGCTCGTACGGCGGCAAAACAGTGGCAGGGAGGCCAATCGCAGTGGTCCTCCCTGTTATAATTCATGACAGAAGGCCAAGGACTCCTCTGGGGAAGGAGCGAGATGCACAGTAGGTTTGGTAAGATGCAATTTTCTCCCCGTGAATCTTGAGGACCTCTTGTTATGCGAGAGGCTCTCTTAGTTAACACCCGATTGCTGAGTAATTCTCATTACCTCTCCTCACTGACAGACAATGAGCAGCTGTCAAGCTTGTCTTACAAAACAAGACATTTTGCCCCCCATCAATGAAGCTCAGGATGGGGGAGAGCGGAGGCGTGCCTCGGTGACAGAGCATTCTGGCCGTGTCTCTGCCAGCCCGGCTCTCCAGTGAGCAATGATCTCCCCGCTGCCGTGGGAGGCAGAGGAGGCCGCGGGGAGCGGGGCAGAGGCGACCCTTTGGATCTGCCTCCT